>JADRCD010210326.1:0-63074 GCA_019843815.1 Montemys delectorum
GATCTGAGCAGTGGTCAGGGACTTGATGAGTGTGGCTTACAGGCTGTCACCAGTCTCTTGGGAATGAGCTAGTGTTAACCCCTAGGAACTCTCTTTGGTTCCAGGCTATTCAACCCCAGTGGAGCAGCATTAGGTCTGTTCTTGTGAGCCATGGAAATAGATGCACGAGGCTCACTAGGTGCAGCATCTGCTGCATCCTGTCTTGTTTTCTGACCACAATCTTAAGTGATGGCTGAAAAACTCAGCACAAGAATATTGTTGGAGGAAATTGCTCTTGGCAACTATTTGTTCAGGCTCAAGATTTTCTTTCTTTTTATTTTTTTATTTTTTTATTTTTTTAAACCAACACTAAGAACCCACCAGAAAATAGGCCAGGTCTCCCTAATGAGTAATCTATTTTAGCGCAGTCTTGTCTAGGCATGACAGTTTACTGAGAGGCTTGAAAAACTCGTAATTACCAGTGTTACAGGGCAATTAATGTATATTACACTGCACTACTCATGGCAGCAACTGTCATTTTCTCAATAAAAATGAGCACTCTTCAGCTAAAGGCGACATTAATTGGGACTTTAATGACTATGCAGAGAAGCTGAAGCCAAATATGAACAAAACAGCGATTCAATGAGCGACTTCAGAAACGAGAAAATTGTACTAAAATGAGATTAATTGCTGTTTAGAAAAAGGAAAGAACCTAAAAAGCTATTAAATTGCAGGGTTTGGGTGCCCGGGTGATGGTTGTGATGTTAATCTTGCATTCTCGCAGCAGGCAAATATTCACTAAATTCAGAGCCTTTTGACAGCAGGAAAAAAAATCATGTATGCTTAACTTCAATCCATCAAAAATATATTTCAGCTTTTATCAGTGTTCTAAATACTTCTGCAATTTCAAAAATTACTGCTCCATTCCTTGGCTGTCATCATGCAAATGTGAACACTGTCAATATTGCTATGAAAAATTTCCCAGCTTCAAAAGGCCCACTTCAGTGATAAGAAAGGAAAGCCCGAAGATTAGAATTGCAAAACACACACTCCTAATATAACAGAAATCAAACAATAAGAACTTAATGTTTAAGTTGTGGAAACTGCTAAAATAGAAAATGATGGGGTGGGCTTTTTTTTTTTTTTATATAGAAAAAAAATCAAAGAAAAATAATCATGAAATTCTTTTAAGGCTTGTAACTTTGTGCTTAATTAATACTCAGCAATAATTAGGAGAGGATATCACATCCTGGCTTCAGGTGCTGTAACTGTTACTACTGCACTTAAGCTTCCAAGCCTTCATTCGCTTCTCCGTCCCTTAAAAGTAATCATAGAACTGCTTCTCTTTTTAGCCTCTTCAAATATGGTAAGGACTGTGGATACAGGATGGAGTGCTTGAGCTTTGACTCATGAAAAGGACACACATGCTTGATAACTGTGGAGCTGTGGACTCTGTAACGTTCCCTGTTCCCAACACCTGGCTTGTATCCTAATATTTATTTGAAAGGAGACTAGTAACTTAGTATTTTTCGTATGAAGGAGTCTTTGCTCCATAGCGGACAGGACAGCAATGAGGTGGCCACAGAAAGCCTCGTCCACCTGTCTCGCTGCTCTCCCCAGCTCAGAACCAGTTGGTTCATCGTTGTACTATCTGAAGAGTCTTCTCGTGCACAGCATGAACCACATCCACCTAAGGCCACAGTGGGTGAAGAGTGAACCTGCCAGCTTCCAAATGAACGACAGATATTGATAGGCTAGTGAGGTGCAAGATGAGAGGGTATGGGCAAGGGATGGATCGTTCAGTGCCAGAATGCCTTGACCTTTGCTGGCCAACTGTCCTGGTTACTAGGATATCGCTGAGCTTTGAACTGGAGCTTAGATGTGACCATCCATGTGAAACAGGCTGCTTTTCATCTTTCCACCTTACCTGCTCTTCCTTGTCCTGCAAACCTTCTTAAATCTAGACTTTTATACCAATAGCACAATTCTTCCTCGAGAGGCTAACAAATGTCCTTTTTAGTCCCTCTTTTTTGGGGGTGAAAAGAGACCTTTGTTATTCATTGTGCCATTTAAAAAACTAAGCTTCTCTCCTACCTCAAAAAAACAGCTTTATTTAAAAGACAAGAAAATTCACCAAGCTCCTCCTGGAGTCCTTAGAGGAGACAGGTGCCTTTGGATAAATTATCTTTAGTGAAAAACTATTCACATACATTTTCTTTCTTTCTTTCTTTCTTTCTTTCTTTCTTTCTTTCTTTCTTTTCTTTCTTTTTTTTTTTTTAAAGAAGATGTCAATAGTTTGATTCCATTTTGTCTATGCAAATACCATTGATAAAAGTTTCAATGGACGTTTTTCAGGGCGTGGAAGAGTTCCAAACTAGGTAATGAAATGGGTTTTAGGAATAGGATACTAATTCACCCAACTTGCCAAGAATGATCTAACCCAGCAGCCAGACAAAGGCAACCACGAACCATCCACATGATCCTAGATAATCCTTTATACTGTATCTCTAGGATCTCATCCCCAGGCGCAGTTCACTGTGAGGCTCCATTTGGGGCTCCAGGTTTCCCATTTGCAAATGGGAGCAACTTTGTCATGCTAAATTGGAAGCCTGTGAACTGAGTGCAAGCACTTGGCAGACACAGGCTCCAGGAATGTTAACGACTGCATTGGAATAAACCTTTCAGGAGAGCTCGGAACACGAATTTACTAGATACTGTTTGTTGTTCACTTGGTGGAATTCCTTATCCCTGGCTGTTGCCACACTGGTGCCATGAGAAAAGGTGGCCCTGTGAGGCATGAGAAAAGGCTTGCATAAAAAGCAAGGAGCACAGCTGTCTCAGCTATGGCTGCAACTCCATTTTAACCTCATAATTAATTTGCACAAATATCATAGGCCTCTCTTCCCAACTAGGTATCCGTGGTTCAGATTTCATATTGGGGGCCCTCTAAGAGGTACAGTACAATGCCAGTCAATCTCACAAGTGACAGGCCATGCTAAAGCTGGGAATAGTGACAAGTTACAGGCACTTAAAAAAAAAAAAAAAACCAATTCCAGGAGATTAGCAAGATGCGTTTTTAGATACATACACTCAAACATTATAAACTCAGTGAGAAGCCAAACTGGAATATCTCAAGTTTGGAAGATGAACAATATTTTGATGTGCCAAGGCTAATACATTATATGTTTCGAGTCTTACTATTAAGACCTGTAGCAACTGTTTTAAGAGATGAGTAGAAAGGAAACAAATGGTAAATGTTTATTCAGTCATACAGTTCTGAAAGAAAACAACTGCTAATTTGCATTAGCTGGGGATGGCTTAGCAGACAGCTTTTTAACAGCTATCACCTCGCAGCAGCCCAGGAAACAGAGTTCCCTCACTCCCTTTCTACCTGTTCCTGAAATGTGAGCCTTAATTTATGTTTTCCACTAGCCACGGATACTCAGCAAGTTCAAAATCACTTCAAAATGGACCATGTTCTTTTCCAGGTATGGAAGAGAGTTTCAACAGAAGGGGACAGAGCAGTCTCCCAGACTCTACCTTTCAATACAGAAAACAAGGAGCATTTTGGGTTAAGGGGAAGTTTTAAGGTTATCTGTAACTCCACTTCAGTGTAACTGGGACCATTATTTTGTATACATAAAAGACTGACAGCCTATGTTTAGGGGTGAAAGGACCTCAGCCATGTAAATGCAAGTAAATCGTACTGTAAAGAGTAATACATTTTAATTTAGTTAATTAACTTTTCTACCATTATATGAGGAAGTAAAGAGAAAGGCAGGGTTGGAAAGGGGCTCCCAGGTCTGAGCCAAGGAAACTTCTATGCAATCCTCAGATTGCTTACTGCGAAGGTGGGGCCTCCTGTTGCTGTTTCCATAGTCTCCGGATTTTATGACTCCATCAGAGAAACAGCAATGGGCTTTCTGTACAGAGCATCTAACTATAGGTAAGAGGGGAAGAAGAGAAAGTTCCAAAGAAAAGACGGCAACTGGATTAATAAACAAAACTAAGATGGGGGGAGGGGTTTAGATGATAGTAACTGGGCAGAACATCTTGGATGTGATGTAAGGTGCAAGATAAGAAAGTCTACCACAAGTGAGGACCAGTGCTGAGCATGGTGAAGGGAGTGACATCAGGGTTTCTGCCTCCCTGGGGGTCCTTTGTTCCCCCTCTCAACAATTATGTTATGTGAAAAGAGAAACATACTTCACACACCAGTTTAGGATGGGGGAGCATCAGCATATCTGTCTCCAAGGAAACCATGAATGAGAAGGGCCAGTAGCAGACTCTCTTTTTCCTGAGTTAAATGTTTACTCTACCCAAAGTATAGGTGAAAGTTTGAAATCTCTACCAAAGCCAAATGTGACGAAAGCCACCTGACAGGGACTTCCGCCTCATTACCTCCTGGCCATCTGCCCATCCTCCCTTCCTTCTTTGCTCCCTGAGACTATGTAGCCCTGGCTGGTCTGGGACTTGCTATGGAGATCAGACCTTGAACTCACAGAAATCCCCCTGCCTCTGCCTTCCTAGTGTTGGAGGTCTGTGCCATCAACCCAACACTTTGCCCCTTTTAAGGCAATATCTCTTACAAAACTTACAAAAAATAAACTTAACGTGTATTTTCATAGACTTTCTGAGTCAGAACCTTTTCTATGTATGGCTTCACTTCATCTTAGTAGGAAAATAATAATTTCACTGTCTGCCGCAATGTCAGGGAAGACTAGGAATGTCAAGACATGAAGACCTTTTGCTAGCATCCTCAAGCTGGAATAAAAACAAAGGCTGAACACATCCAATCAAAAAGCTCTAAAACTCCAAATTTCTGGAGTGCTCTTGTAAGTTTCAGAGTTTGGATCACAATTGGGATAGTTCAGTTTGGTAAAATTTAAACAACAACAACAACAAACCTTGTATTGTTAATACTGATGGGCCAAAGCAGTTTAAACAGTCATTTAATGTAAACTTACCTTCTTGCCTTGGGATTCATATCAGGATCTTAACTCTCATTGCTGCCTCTTTTTTACGAGCACCCTCAACCCCTCCCAATTCTATATTTATATACATGCTCTCTACTGACATTGGACCACTATATGCAAAATAATGCAGAGCATGCTGGGAAACCAACCACCTTTAGACTCCTCTACCAACGCAGTCCAGGGAGCACCTTGAGGAACACTGTTTCCAGGCCTACTCAAGCATTCCCATGGTGGTGTGGAGTAAGCTGCACTCACTGAGCACCATCCACCTATTTAAAAACTGTCAGTGTTCTGTCTGTTTGTTTGTCCAGGCTTTTGTCAATAAGAATACAAGGAAGAAGTTTCTTGATAAACACTAACACAAAAATACAAAAGACGTATAATAAATAATAAAAAAGTCATTCTGTGCACACTAATTGAACATTTACAATACCTAAATCTGGGTTACCTTTCCTGTCTACCACACAAATTGAAGAGGTTTATTGATTCTAATATAATAGGAAACAAACATGCAAATTAAAGATGGATGCTTGAGTATTTACTATTCTCAAAGGGTGTAACGCTTTTTCCTCATCCTATCTATGAATTTTTCTCTCTTTTTTTTTTTTTTTGGGGTGTGGTCCATGCAATTGGCCCCAGACCTCTAATTTCTGGCTTCCATGACTTTTCCTAATGCTTTCCAAGTTCCCTGTTTTCTGTTCACAAGCTGAGTGTGAGGCTGAGACTCTTGGACACTATAGCTGATAGTGTTAGCGACTTTGCAACTGGTCTAGTTGGGAAGGTGAAACAGGAAGCGATTTTTCAGTTGGTCTGTCCCAACTGAATGAGAACAGCTGATCACAGCACAGGACCACCTCAGTGGTCCTTCTGTACCTCCCAGGCAGCGCTCACAGTCATCCCTGGATGCCAGGCGCATGGTAAATGCTAAGCAACAGCTTTGTTGAACAGTAAGTAAAGGAATCCTGGCTTTGATATGAAAGAATTCATCTTGAGCAGATCACAGTTTCTTCCTGAGTCTTGGCTTTTCTGACCCATTTAAAAATGCTTCAGCTTCCTGAGAAGAATGGTTAGCCTCAAACACATTCATGAATGTAGAAGTGCCATATAAATGCAGTAGATTACAACAGTTGCTACTAGTGAATATGACAGTTCACTGTTCATGTAAGCGAGGGAAACTACTAATGATCTCAAGATGCTTCCACAAGAAGCATATAAAATCCATTTCCCTACCAACTCTAAGATGGGTCACACCCACTGGTCTTGGCTTTTGTTGGTTATTAATATGATCTGCGTCTTCTCTCCTATCTCCACCCTCAGCCCCTTATCCATGCTGTATATTGTCTGGGCTCTTGCTCCTCTTGCAGCAGATGAGAGAAGCACTCTAGTGAGAGGCTGGGGCTGGGGGTGGGGGTCTCATTCTGTGCAAGTATAGTGCATCAGCAGAAGCTAGCCTGTGTCCTTTGAGAGGTGCAACTTTGCCAAGGTGGTCCTGGGGGGTTCTGACTCCATTTCTAGTTCCCATGCTTGACATCTACACGCCCACATCTCCTGTCTTCTCATCTCTCCTGTATCAGTACCTTGATGAAAAGATCAAAGATATACTCAAAATAGGAGAAAATTAGAGCAAAGAAAAAGGGCCTACACACACATTCTATAGTTATAGATGAATGAATATATATATATATATTCATATATATATATCTTCTATATCTCTTTTTTCATCTATCTATCTATCTATCTATCTATCTATCTATCTATCTATCTATCTATCTATCTTCTCTCTATATACATATATTTCTATATTCTCTATCTCTCTATCTACCCCCTCCCCTTCTGGTCAAGTATTGAAGTAACTGCTTGCCTGTTCTTAATGCTGCTAATGCTTAGTCCTAGTAAGTGGAGAGCCCAGTTCAGACAGAGCAGTTCCAAAGACTTCATGAGACACCATTTATGCTGTGTAGGATGAATGACTCTCTGGACAACTGGCCTCTTGGAGAATCTTACAAGGACTTTCGGGAAGCTCAATGAGCTGAAGTACTCTGTTAGCCCATGTTCCCATGTGAAATGGCAGAAGGCACTGTAGGTGAGATTGTTTTAGGTCAGTAGGGCAATACAAACATACTGTTTACTTTCGTCATATGGTTTGTCTTAATCACAAACTAAAAATTCATTTAGAATGCCGTATACAACGTCATGTTTATATTGGGATTGCATGTTGCTTGAAATCGTATACATTAAAATTAAGAACAGAAATCTAAGTTAATGGCCAAAGACAACCAATAACAAAACAACTAAATTAGAATTGTCAAACATCATTTAATATGTATACTTCTTTTCCTTTTCTTTTGGACCAATAATTATTAAAACTAGAGTGATATGAGTGCTTACGACTTCCTCTGGAAAAACCTGCTCAGAGCATTTACTTCAGGCTGAGAAGAATCTCTGGCTATCTCCGTGCGATGGCCTAGTGACTTTATTTCCTTCTGTCAAACCTCAGCAGTTTTATTTGTCATGACACATGCTAGTGAAGGTTGGAGGTTAAAGTTGATAGGAGGGGCAACAGAAAAATCTACTCCTTTAACATATCAGGTCTGTAGGTAGTCTGTGAACTTTAGAAGTCTATGGCTGATGATGCTTTTTAAAAGACAGATCCTCAAATCAGAGGTCAGCAGGATCCAGTAAAAAAACCTTCTACTCTGAAATAATCCTCTATGTTAAGAAAAATAGTTATTTACATCTGAAGCTAAACAAAAGTCTGAGATATGTGGAAAGTGAAATTGCTAAGCCTTAATTTTCTTTGTGGTTCCTCTGAGAACTAACTGATATAAGGCAAAGGGGCATAAGGGAAAAATGAAACTAGAAACTAAAAGCACATGCAGGGCAAAGTTCAAAAGCAGAGCCACTGGGCAAGGAGGCATGCTTTCCAATAACACTGGTGTCTGCCATCAACAGAGAATGCAGCATCAAGGCAGACGGTTATGCTAAAGTATGAGCTGAAACCCAGCAATTCCGGCCAAACTACCTCACTGCCAACAAAGCCTGTCTCGACTCAGCATACACTGCTTTACTTATGGCCACTCCCAGCTCTGGTGTCTCTGGTTATCTTTTGCTTAATATGTATCATATACACATGTGTATATATATATTTAAACATACTCATGTTCATAAGAAACTAAGTTCACTCATTTCACAGAGAGGGGGGATGCATATGAGAGGACAAAAAGGAGTCAAATGGATCTTAATCATAAAAAATAAAATAAAATCTGGTACTTGAACTTTTTATATCCAAGTGGTAGGAAGCAGTTATACAACACCAAACAGTTATACAATTAAAACAATCCTTCTTACAAGGATAAACTCAGGTTCAACACTACGTGTCTTAAACCTCACTCAAAACTTTATATATATAAAATCACTCTTGGCTACCTAAACAAAGACTGTAAGTCTCTGACATACTTTATAAAACTCCCTGCTTTATTTTATTGGTAGAACTTGCACATCTTTTTAAGAAAGTATAGATAGCGAACTTTATGAATGAAAGGTAGAACACGCAACTTTTAGGAAAGATCCTAACAAAACAATCTGGGGTAAATGAAAACCCAGGACAGCCAAACCAACACAATGGTTGCTCTTTCCTGTACAACTCTGGCAGCTGTACATAAAAGCTTTAAACATAAATGTACCATGGCAGTGAGACCGTTCAGTGGCTAGAGGCGCTGACTGAGCCCGGGTCCTTGATTCTCAGAGGTGGAAGGAAAGAAATGGACTCACTTGTTCTCTGACCCCACGTGTGTTGTGGCATTCCCATGCACCACACCACCTCCACCATATACCAATTACAAACCGAGATACTAGATATCCTGGGTGCTCTTAACTTTTTTTAAGAACGTAATAAACATTTTCCAAATACTGCACTTGTTTAAGCTGAATGTGTTCTTATTACCAAAAAATAAACAAATAAAAAAAAACCTAAATGCTTAATAACAAGTTAGGAAATGAGAAAATATTCCCATTACATAAATACATTTCATCAAAAGCTCCTGGTAACATCTCCTTCTAGGAGCTTCCAGCACATATGGATATGTGTATGTGCAAATATATTTATATTCACTGAGCAGGTGACAGACACTTTTGGGTTGGTCTGTTTCTATCTGACATAGATGGAATGTTAAGGAATAGAACTCAGTACTCCAGACGTCAGAAGTAAACGTGAACGTCAGAAGTAAAGTAAAACTTAGAATTTTATTTGAAGTTTTGCTTTCCTCATTGGCAAAGGTCAGGAGGGTTTCCATGGTTCTAGTCTAGGAACGTTTCCCTCCCCTTCATTCTTTCTGACTGAGGCCTGAGTGAAATACTTAAGTCGAAGGCTTTGGCAACATCATTAAATAAGAAGGGGACTTGAAGCTTTCAGGACAATGGTGATTAAAAACACAGAATAGGGGATGTCCAAATCATGTTGTAAATGAAGTACACAAGACTCCTTGGTGCATGTATGATTATGTTCTTATTTGGTTCTTTATCTACACCATTTGTTCCTTTTAGGATTAAGTTGTGGAGAGAGTTGAGAAACAGGATAGGCATGAGCCTACTTCCCCTCAACTCAACCAGGACTGTAGTGTTTAACACGGAAGGCTACTTGTGCTGTATTGTGCGGAGGTTGAGCTTTGCACAGTTCACAATGGTTGGAAGCTCTTGCCTTGGTACTGAGCATGCTTCCCTGCTTGATGCTGACTTTCTCTGTCCTGATTAGGCTTCTGCCATGTGTGCTTCCATCCTCAGTGAGCTGAAATTAGTTTTGTTGGGAAGGAAAGCTAAATAAAGGAAAAGGAGTGCTTTCATACTTCATGTGTGATAGTGTGGAGTGGTGGTGTCAGTGCTCTAAACATACTACTCCTATAATCAATGTGTCATTCACTGTTGAGCCCAGATTTAGCAGAGCTGAAAAGGACTAGCCATGCCCTTAGTTCCAGTGCTTCTTTCCCCCATCTTCACTCAACTGCTCTTCTCTTCTCCTTTTCATATTGAATAACAGTATGTTGGGTCCCAAGGGCCCATGTAAACGCCAGGTGAGCATAGTGGTCAACTGTAATTCTAGCTTGGGAAAGTGGAGACAGGGCATCCCCAGAGCAAGCTAGCTCATGGGACTAGCCATACTGATGCTCTGTGTGTGAGTGAGAAACCCTGCATCAGTGCTTAAACTGGGTAAGGCAAGTGAGCTCAATTCCTAACATCAACCTCTACACCCAAAACCACATGTGCATGAGCACCCACATACAAACATGCACACCATATCACATTAGGGGGCAACCAGCTAAAAGTATGTATGTACAGGAGTTACAGGTTGTTGTGAGCAGCTTGGTTTGAGTACTGGGAACTGAACTCTGGTTCTCCGAGAGAGCAGGAGGCATCTTAACCCCAGAGCCATCCTTCTGGCTCCACCATTCATAATTGTCGTAGGCCCACAATTTGTTTCCTAGCAGCCCTTCCGAAGAAGATTGCGCAGACCTGTACTCTGGAGCTATTGGCGCTAGCAATTCTCTAAGAAACAGATGGTTGCTTAACACTACAAAGAACCCTGAACTAGATTCCTCAGGTTGTGAAGTTGATGGAGGTTGAGTAAATTCTTAAGCAAAATTAAAAGACACAATGAGCTCACCTAGCCAGCATCCTGTCCTTTTCAGTTCAGAAGTTATCAGCAACTGGATGTTTAATGGAGAGCAATGATAAATTTACTTATCGTTTATAGTGTCCTAGCTACAAGCTGATAACAAACAAAATATGCATTAAGCATTTATAAATATTTTAGTGGTGAAAGTGAATTACTCTGCTTTTACACGTGCTTAAGAAATAGCAATCCTTCCCCCTTTATTTTATATCATCCACTAGAAAACTATGGTGTTTAAATTGTATACATATTGGCTAATCTGAGAGACACGTGTATTATAATGTGGACAGACTCTGAAGAATACAGATAGAATACAATCATGTATATACCCTTTCTGCTTGATGACTAAAGAATATATGTAAAAGTATGAACAGTGCTTAGTTCTCTGGGGATGTAAAAAGCTAGACATGGCTACATTCAGGACAATGTGCATGTTCTAGAAAATCTTCATCCTATAGCTATGACAACCAAAATGTCACATGCTTCAAGTTGCTTATGACTAAGCAGTATATATGAAGAGGCCACTAGCCACCATTCCGAACTTTCAAAGTTAGAGACTAAATTAAAAATATAAAGGGATCCAACTCAATTCAGTAGAACGAAATTACTGAAATTCAACTCAAACACTTCCTCAAGCTTGCTGTGCCACAGTATGACAGAAAGCTGATCCCAGCTCTCTTTACTAACTTTTCAAAGTACTCATTCAGAGTATTCATTAATGGTCTTAGTTAGGGTTTCTATTGCTGTGATGAAAAACCGAAACCAAAGCAACTTGGGAGGAAAGGGTTTATTTGGCTTACAGGTCCATACTGGTAGTCCATTCCTGAGGAAGTTAGAACAGGAACTCAAACAGGGCAGGAACCTGGATGCAGGAGCTGATGCAGAGGCCATGGAGGAGTGCTGCTTATTGGCTCACTCTTCCTGGCTGGCTCAGCCTGACAGAGGATTAATTTGAGATGCAGAGAAATAAAATTCTAACTTTAAATACTAAAGATTTAGAAGGTTTGGTCATTTTGGGACTGCCTTACTTCCAGGTCCTAATCCTTGAACTGACAAGGTGCTGCTAATGCAGGAGTACTCCCTGCTTTCAGGGTCACTACAGAGCATCCCTTTATGTCATCTGCCCATGTATCCCATTTGGGATTCTGTGGTCAAAGGGAATGTATTAGGCTCCTTGCTCACCTGACTTAATGTTTGAGTTCAAAGCCCAGGACCACGAACATGTGAGGTGAGCACTACAGTACTGACCTACAGCTGTAGGCTACCCAAGCTCTTTAGTTATAAGAACCACAGCGAGTTAAAATGACCAAATAGATGAGCCATCTCCTTGCATACAGCTTAACCTGGCCTACTTTTTCCTCATCCACAGCCCACCCACCACTGATTTTTTTTCTTTACTGTCAGTATTCCATCAAGAGTTCTCAAGAGGTATTACGAAAGAGATGGTTGAGAACTATAAGGCTGAATAGAGATAAATGTTCATTCATTCATATAGACTTCTCAGGTCCTTAGTACTCTAATGCAGTGGACAATATTTCCTTGAATTATTTGACCACCCACCTTTCTTTGGGAAGCATTTTTTGAGAATACATAGTCATTGGTGTTCTTACTCATGCAAGCTCATTTTCCATTGACAACAAAATTTCAATTTTTGTTACATACAGATCTTTGTAGTAATTAATTATAACATTTTAGATGGGATTCAAATTGAATTAGAGAAGAATAAGACAACATGACATGGGATTGGAATATAAAATTTTCCATTTTATTGGATACAATATGTTCAGAGATGGCCAACAACACTATATATCCTTTGGAAGTCAATAGAATAATTTGGTATACTTTTTAACAATCAAAATTGAAATAAAAAGGCACATACTTATTTTTAGTTGGAACCAAGACACCTTTTCCTCTTTTGCTTTAGTTTTCTAAATTTGGAATATTTGTGCAGTGAATTTTGAAGCTGTGAATCTTGCCAGTTACAGTTAAGATATGTTTCCCAGTGTGCTTCTTTTATGGCATCTAATCAACTAATCACAATATAGTCTTAAACTTACTAACAATAACAAGAGTTACTTTTATTTAAGTTTCTCCATGACACTTCGGTCTATTGCGAAAGTATAAGAATGAAGGGCCAACCTGTCTTAAAGTCTCCAAATTACAAAATTCAAAGACTGATGGCTGATCCCATGGTATACAACATCAGAGTTATGACATGCCTTCTAAGCAGGAGAAATTTTGGCAATGTTCAATGTTGGAAAATGAACAAGTTATGACATTAACATTGGCACACTTCTAAATTTGAAAATTCATTGTACTTGCTAAAAGTAAACCTTTTTGTTTAACCCACAGCCACCCAGAAAGGCCTGTTACCTGCTAGGCCCTGTTCTAGTCTTGGGAGTATAGCAGGAAACCAATCAGATGGAAGTTTCCTCAGCTGTGGAGTTTTTCATCAAATCTAATATGTTAGGAGATCAAAGGGTTTATATACAGAAACACCAAACTGAGAAGACAGGTGGAGGCTGGGGAGGGAGGGCCAAGGCGGACCTAAGAAGCTGACATTGCACTCACCCTTCCTAGTGATCATAGACACACTTAGGGAAAATAGTTTATGATAAAGGGCTCGGAGTAACAACGAATGTGCCCGATTTCAGGAGCAACAAGGATGCCAGAATAGTTGGTATGATGTGAGCAAGGGGGATCATGGGAGGAGGCATGGTTAGGGCAATGAAGCTGGAAATATGCAAGGCATAAAGCTTGATGCTGGCTCCTACTCTGGGTCACCATGGAGCTGTAAACATTTAGGCAGAAGACAAACATGTTCTCACTTCTATTCAATGATCTGAATGCTATGTTGAAAACAGACCAGAGGAACAAGGAGTAGAAGAAAGGAGACCAGCTAGGAGCTACTTCAATAATCCAAATGGATGGCGGTAGCCTGGGCTGCATGGCAGTAGAGGAGATAATGAACAGCTGGATTACGTATACACTTCTTTCTTTTTTTCCCCCCTTTGGTTGTAGGAGGGGCTTAGAGAAGGTCTTAACAGACTGACTTTGAACTTGCTATGTAGGTAAGGATGACTTCAGATTCCTGATCCTCTTGTCTTCCCATTCCAAGTGCTGAGATTACAGGCAAGTACCACTATGCTTGGCACTTAAAAGTAGAACCAGTAAGATTTTCAGAAATACCAAAAGTAGGGTGTGAAGGAAGGAGATAAGGGTCTAAAGTATCGTATTAAGGCCAATGACAGGCTTTCATTACCACTAACTGAGGTGAAGTGAGACTCTTAAAGGTTGCTGGAATTAAGATTAGCTCTTTGGAATCTTAGGAGTTTACCATACATTTGAGTAGGTGGTAGAGTGTAAAGATCTTAAGTTCAGAGGCTAGGTCTGGATGAATACATAATTTTGGGAACTGTTAGTACATAGTTGGTCTTTAAAGCCAGGAAACGAGATGAAATAACCACGCATAAGAACACAGATAAAGAACCAAGAGTTGAGCCCTGGGCCACTCTAACATAAGGATCAGGGGTAGAAAAGAGGAGGTAAGAAACAGACTGGCAGGGAACAACCCCCAAGTTGGCAGAGCATCCAGAATGCAGGTACCCTAGAAACCGAAAAAGCTTATCAATGAACTCTTGCTCACAGGCCCAGGGAGTGAGTTCTGGGCCCTAACCACTGGGTTTATTGACATGGTGATTTTGATCAGAAAAAGTCTTAAACAATATTGTATTTATAAATGGATTGTATGCAACGTATGTGCCTTACACCCTCTTCTCTTTCATAAATAAGTAACCCCTAAAATTCCTTACATGCAAATGTTCATAATTAGGTCAAACTGCCTTACATTCCTATGAGCTACTTCAGCAACCTGCTGCCTGAAGTTGTCTGGTGGCCTGTGAGTATTCTGATATAAATGCAGAATAATGGAGAGTTCTTAACTGACAGCTATGAACGGACTATAACTACAAGTAGGCAGGGGAGAAAGGACCTAGTTTAAGTCAGGCAGCTACAGAACCCTAGTACTTTTTTATGTCATACTCTATGTATGCAGTCTCTGCCTGAGCAACTGTATGGAAAATGAAACAGCTGGTTTAATGCCTACCTATGTTCACACGGGAATGACACACTTTGGTCAACACAGACTAGTATGAATAATTTTCAAATTCTGCTAATAGAATTTTAATCCCAAATGCAATTCTTACTGGCCAAAACTTTAGATGACTCTCACAGGCAAAACCAGACAAGCTAGACTTTGAAAAATGAAGTGTCAAGGACATATGAAAGGGCAGTGTTAGGCATTATGCAACAGTTAAGGAGTGTGCAGGGACATGTTTATCTGGCTGAACATTGGAAGAGACATGAAATAACATTGTGGCGTACAGCTGTAATAGGAGGGGTCAGACTATCCTTCAAAGTATTTCAGGATAAGAAATCCTGATTTTCCTTTGTAGGTGATAGGTAACCATGATTAACCAAGATTTTAAAGTGATTTACTTATATAGTGTTTCCAGGCTACCAATAGTAGGGATCCCCTTACATAGCAGGGTTGAACTGTGGAGGGGGGGGATGCGTATTCAAATGTGAGTGGGTTAGTTGCAAGAAGAATGGTTTGGTAGAAGTATCCTAAACTGTGAGGCCCAAAGAGATAGAGTTAAGAGACAATGTGGGCCAATTCCCTCCTCCTGTAATCTTCTGCCTCACTGCATGAGCCAGCAAGAAGTCATAGGATAAGCATCCACTGATGTGTCTGAAGTGGGTCAGAATCCCAGTGCATATAATAGAATGTGGGACCAAGACAAGCAACCCAGAGAGGGAAGCTATCACTGAAAGCTAAACTTACAGGATGAGCGATCTTGGGTGGTACGTACAGAGGACCAGGTGGGAGGGGAGGGGGGGAGGCCAGGGGAAGGGAGGAGAGGGGAGAGAGGGGAGGGGAGGGGAGCGGAGGAAAGGGAAGGGAAGGGAAGGGAAGGGAAGGGAAGACGGAAGACAAACAGGGAGGGGGGGAAGATCGAGTTCATCCAGTGCTCTTCTATTCTGATATAGCTCAGTATTCCATGTGCTGCATCAGTGGGCTAGATGTGCAGGCCAGTGGTTCCTAAGCCCTCCATGAGAATCAGAGTTACAGCTGATTGTTGAAGCAGCATTTCATAGACAGGCTTGTGTCATTGTGATATATACATGGGAGTGCTCAGTAGGTAGAAAGGGGAGGCCACCCAAAGAGGAATACCAAGCGCTTGAGACATGAGGAGAGAGAACAGAACAGGTTAGCATCTCTGGATGCAAGGCAAGGATACCTTGCAGAAGGAAATTGAGGAAAGAAGAAATGTAACAGGCAACCGCCATTTGGAACAGAGAAAAAGAAACAGAAATCAGAGAAACTGGGTGACTTAAGGAAGTCATGTTAGGAGGTCTTTGTCTCAGAGAGAAAGAAAGCAAGAAATGGGGGAGTGGGGTTCCCAGCCTGTGAGAAGGGATTTAGCAAATGCTTTGCTTTAGCAAAGGTAGACAAACAGACGTACAGCAGGCTACACAGGTTTGCTTCTTAATCCGAAACTCTTAATTAGGCTGTGACCCTTCTTCCAAATATTTCTTGCAAAGCATCATGATGCTTAATTTTGCTTACAATGTGTGGATTTCTAGAGAATAGAATTGTATGATTATTAAGAGTGCATTACTTGTTAATGAACTAATGCGAATTGGTAAGAAATTAATCTTACAAAGAACCACTCCCAAATGAAAGAGATGATTGTGAAATGAGCCAGTTAGGAAGTTTATGGCAGTAGACACTAAGATGGCACATGTAGAGTGGAAGCCACTGGAGCACAATGTGGAACCTTCACCAACCACGTCTCATTGTTATCTACCAACTAACAATAGTGCCTGGTTACGGAGAAACCCGCCCTAAGTTTTCAGAATACAGTAAGACAATACATATAGTCTTTAAATTTTAAAGTTGATCATATTATATGCATATATATGCACATATGTATGTCTCTGGTAATTTTAGTGATTTAGGAAAATTAATCTCAAATAAAAATGATTTAAAATAGTTAAAAATGTGTTCTAAGTATATATTAAGATAAGCATATTTAAAATAATTGATATGATAGAATAATATGGAAATCCTTACTTAAAATGTTTCAGCATAGTCTACCAATTAGAAATAATATGTGTATTACTATGCAAAGATCAACGTTAAATTTTAAAAGTATAGTAAAACTACATATCTTTGGTAATTTTAGTGATTAATGCCTTAATTAAGAGATGGGGTGCATGGAGACATATGCAATAAACTGACATAATTCATCATTTTGGAATGAATCACATGATGAATGCATATGTGTACTATGAATTATACAGCACACATGCAAATCACATACTCATTATCACACACAGGCATTCTTTCTTCTACAGCCTAAACATAACAAATCTTCTAGTGGTCCTCAATCTACTATGAGATGCTTTCAAAACAAAGCAGTTCACAGGATCTTTTGCAGAACAGTAATTTAAAAGAAGAAAGTCAAATGCCTGGAAATGGAGCGCAGCTATTTTTAGTGCCTACATCTGTATCCGAGCTAAGCTAGAAATAAGCCCTTTATAATATGTGTCTGTTGTCCCATAGTGTCACTTTAGATGAAAGTCCTGGCACTAGGGATTGTAATAAGGCCTACAATGCCAAATTAACATACATGTATTTATTTATAAACTGATCATTGGCTGCTAATAACACTGGCTCACAAACAGTTTCTCAACAAAGAGGTAATTACTTAAATACACAATCATCTGGGACTGAGTCATCCCTGAATGAAATGTCCTAAAAGAGACAGCAACTTAAACAGGATTTTATTGAGGGCTTAAATACTGATGTATGCCAGAGTGGAAGGGGCAGCCTGACAGGGCAGGGTAGGGCAGGCTGCAGGGAGATGTAAGCTGTACAGAGACAAACACCAGGCTTGAGCTATGTATAAGCAACTACTTCCCACACAGTCAACTTTTCCTTCTCCAGTTACATAGGACTAAAAGGTGTATATTAATTAGGCTTGTGGACTGAACTCAGAGGACAATAAGTGAGCTTTGAAAAAAAAATGTCTATGTAACTAAAGACTGATCAAAGCACTGTGTGAGTCTCATCCCAACCTCTTAATGGGACAGCAAGATGAAATTTTATAACATTTCCAAGATTTCTTGGAAATTTCCAACTCATTTTGCCTTTTAATTAAACCTATTTCCCCAGGAAGGCCTTTACGGTTCTCTACAAATGCCAGAAATTTTCTTACTGCAGAGAGTATTTGAAACTACAACCGAGTGCTGTTTTTATGTTAGAAAGATCGTGTTGAAATGCCTGTCTTTGCTAGCGTTTCATGGCTTCCTCCAGTTGTTGCTGGAGTACACTCCTGAGATCCCAAGGTTGAGAAGATTTTGATTGCTATGATCATTTAAACAAGTACTCTACAGTCCCTCTAGTCATGGATTTGAAAAGTCATAATGAAGCTCCTTCACGTACGAGGACTAACTAACGCGGAGCTGTAGATTGCAATAGGCACTCATGTTCTACCTTAGCAAACATGGCGGACAGAAACGAAAAGGACAAGACATCTTCCTGACGACACTTCGATACAGGTTTGTGAAATAACACATTTATATCAAGATGAAATTTATTTTGAATATGTGCTTTGAGAATCTGAGTTTTTTCAGTTTTGCTGCTGTTATTATTTAAAGATAAACCTACTGCATAATGGCTTTGACAGAGTAGAAGGCAGTCTTTGAAAATCACATGAGAATTACAATTTTCATTGTAATGCATACATATGATTTCTGATTGAGGTGTACCTAGAAATTATCACACTCAATAAGTCAGATATTACATCTGTTATTAAAATGCTTTTATAAAGAGTAATTAAAAAAACCGAACATTAAAAATGTTAACACATATAAATGCTTAAAATTCATTTGCTAAAAATGAGTCTGAAATCACACAGTCAGACATTTTAAAGAAACGCAGATTTATTTTCCTATACATGAGTTAGATATTTTCTAGGGCTCAAAGAACTCTATTTAAAGATTTTTAAATAATAATTTTAATAAATTTAACTTAAAAAATTTCAGACTTTTTATATTAAAAATTATACTACTGGGTTAATATACTGCAATGGATTTTGATCTGTCTTGATCAAGCTGTGGACAGTTTTCAAAAATTATGTTTAAGTTATTTTGTATGATTTTAAAATAGAGAGAATTATAAAAATAGAAGATATAAGACTATGTTTATGTTAACAACATTTGAGCAAGATTAATAACTTACTCAGACATTTTTTAGTAAAAAAATTAAAATATATAAAAAGTGAGACTGCCTTCCCTTAAACAGTCTTGTAATTTCGTAGGCTTCTTTAAATCTTTCTCTCAGTTTAACATATTTTGCTGAAATATTTCAAGGAAGTGTCAGCTGCCACGCCACTCATGCCCTACATTATTTTTCAATGTCTAGCTGGGGATACCTTCTTATGACATAATTACGTATATAATTCCACAATGGCACTGTCATGTTTAACAAAATTATCCCTAATTTCTAGACTTCAAAGCAGCCATTGTAAATGTTCGGTCACTGTCCCACAGTGTGTTCTGCAGTCCATCTGATGGAATCAGGTGCAGCATGGTCAGCTGCCTTTGGTTCCAGTGTCTCTGGGTTCCCCCTGCCCTGGCTAATCTACCAGCCTTTTTCTTGGTGAAGAAACTGCTTTGGCTTCTCCTGAAACCAAACCTGTACCGCCAAACTGTAAAAGCTGCCAAATCTTTGCTATTTATTTTTGGTGATAGAGAGGCAAACTCTGAAACCTTCGCCTATTTAATGTCCAAATAATTGCCAAGAACGATTGGAATCCATATATTAAAGGGTCTAACCTACACTAATTCTTCATAGAGTTTGTTTCATGGTGCTTCGATACAGTAGAGATTAAAGAGATTCCTTAATGTTAAGATATTTCTTCATAAGCCAAATACATTTTCTTGAATATATTTGAGAATTGGCCATTAGTCGTTCTGAGAAAAAAGGTGTGCTATGTTTCTCGTGCTTGTCTCCCTCTCTCTGGATCATATGAACAAGGTGGATGTAATGGATGTACAGCTTATATACTGAGCAGCTAGCCAACTCACAGCCCTGTCCTTTACAGTCACATACTCAGCTTTTCTAGGTGGCAGAACCTTTAGAGGACTATGAAGGACTGATGGAGAGGACAATTATCAAAAAACATAAACTAGAACATTAATACATCGTCATTCAATAAAAAATGTAAATTAATATGGATAAGGTTGGCTTTGTCTTTCTTCAGGATAGCTTTAGCTCGTAGACTTGAAACAGATCCGTGATGTACAGTTTTCGAAAATTCTAAATGTGGATGACTTTAAATGGAACCACCTGACGTGAACAACGGAAAGGTAATCATGGAGGAAACTACTAAGCTCAAGTGAGATAAATTCAAAGCGAAGAGATGAAGGGCAATTAAGCACCTATTTTGACAATTTGAAATGGTCAAGTTTTTAAAAGTATGACACCGGAACCTTCACCTATCTGTACATGAGTGATAAATGAGGCATTTTGTGTCATTACATTCCCATAAATCACTTCCTGTAGCCGCTGACGGCTTTTATCAGATCTAACCTTTTCGAGCTTCTATTAGCACACTAACATTTTCAGCTTTGACACACATGCAGTTTACAAATTCTGCAGCTGATTAACTCTGGACAGAAGCTCACTGGGATCATTGTCTTCAAGTTGGGTGAGAGCCTTAGGGTCTCAAGAGCTCAGGCACTTCCGTTACAGTACAAAAATCTCAGTGAATGTCAGGAGTTGGGCTGTGGAGTTGCTAAGTGATTATTGGCTGCTGGGAAACAAATATGAACAAGGCTTTATTTTCCATGGAGCAGGTGAACTAGAAAATGCCAAGAAATTGAAAGAAGAATGAGAACATTAAAGCCTGAATGACGAGAGTTAAATTCTAATTGAGTATATGTATTTGCTTTAAAATTTCTTTTTTTTTTTTTTTTTTTGTTGGGGAGTCAAAAACTAATTTCTGGAATGATTTCTAAAGACATTTTGACATATGCAAAGCAAAGAGAAGCCAGACAAAATATACTTGTTATGAAAACTATGACCTCCCCAGTAAAGCACAATTTTAATCCAGATGAGACCATTTTAGTGAGTATCATTAGGGATCTTGAAGGAAACTGAAATATTCAGTTGAACTTTTCTGTACATCTCCAAGAGATTATTTTGGGTAATTCAAACAATTAAGTTGAATAAGAGAAAATAAAATCTAATTCTACCTGTGTGTTTTGGTTTTGTTGTTAGATCTGGCTGTCCTGTAACTCATCATGTAGATCCTGCTGGTCTCAAACTCAGAGATCCACCTGCCTCTGCCTCAGCAGAGTTGGGATTAAAGGCTTGCCCCATCATGAATGGCTTCCACCTGTGTTTTAAATCAGTTGTTAAAATTATAAAGACACAGCATGTAAAAAATGGTGAAAAATTTCCAACTCTATAGAAAGAACTGAAGTAATTCTGTAGAAGCAGGAAGAGTGCAGACAAGGAAAGGTCATGATTTCACAGTCACTTAAAATGTACTTGCCCCCATCTCTTGGTGGAAACGTTAAAGAGGACAACTGACCTTGACAGCCAGGGTCTGGATGCCTGCCACAGTGTTGTGCAGAGGTAGACTGTGTAAGTCGGTGCACACATTCGAACAGTATGTACCTAAAAACTATATACCTATGTGGAAGAATCGAAGAAACCTACCTTAAAAATGCAATGGATAAAGACAGAAATAAAGCTGAGCTTCATAGGGGGAGACTGAAGTTGGTAATGCTAGCCAGACAGAACAAGCCCCAGGGGCTGGCTGTTTGGCCACTAGCTTGGTATTTCAAACAGCATTAGTTTTGATGAGAAGTACCAGCCATGAAGCCTAAATAGTAACATCCAAAGGGGCAAACTAACCACAGAAAAGAGAGAATGTTCACAGACAACCTCCTGCAGTGGAACTGCCGCTTGCTGATAAATGACAAATCTTAGAAAAAGTGGGGGGAAGGACAACTTTTCCTAGCATCAGGTCCCATATAGCTACCGAATGTCACATCTGAGGCCTATCCATGACAAATTAAAACCCTCTTTATTTCACTAATAATATCACTCATCTCAGGAGTTGGGCAGTTACACTTTGACAATTCAAATGTAAATCCTGGACTGCCTATGAGTATTCATGACAAAGGCATATTTATCATTTAAAACAAAGGGACTTGACTTCTTGGTGTTCATATCAAAGACCAGTGATGGATGAGGCCAAGCTAATCAAAGGACAGGCTAGAAAGAACACAGATGTTTGCCACTCTGATTAAGAAAAGACTATTCACTCCCTTCTCCCCCCCTTGGCAATGCTGCCCAATGTGGACATCTCAAATTGTTTTAAGGTATAATTTCAAGCAGACATCTAGGCCTCTAACAGCTACAGCTCTTACAATACCAACCCCAGCCCCAGGCACAAATTACAGAAGCAAAAATTCTCCAAACCAAGAAAAGATCAAAGTGCCGGAGTCAAAGCTCCTTAGATGTAACCTGTAAAGACTTCCAGAATTGGTACTATCCTCCTCAATTATTCTCAATCTAGAAATGAACAGAATTAAAAAAAAAAAAAAAGGCCTGCTTCCATCTGCCATGTTTATAAACAGCATGAGTGTGAGCCAGCCGCAGTCAGCTAGCTAGGACCACAGAAATGAAGGTCTGAGACTGTCCCTCCTTTTGTTCCTGACCATGGTGTTGTTGACTTTTGTTTCCAGTGTTTCTCAAGTGGAAAAGGATTTGAGAAGAAGTGCCCATATTTAGGACTTTATATACAATTAATTCTGGAGATGTTTTAGCACTCAGCATCATTTCAGGAGGTAGGGGACCAGCATTAAGAAGACATATTTAGAGCCAGGGCTGGTGAGAGCACCTTCTCCCATTGCACTGATGAAGAGCCATCGTCAGGGCCGCCTAATAGAAATCCAATTTACAAGGCCCTGCTCATTTGAGTGCCTTTCAGGACACTCAGGATTGGTGGCCCTGCAGCCCTGCAAGCAAATGCCTGTTCTTCCAAAGCAGTGCTGTCCCCACACAGTATACTGGGAAGTCATCACTGCAAGGTTACCTTGAAGAAATGAGGATGGTGGGAGAGGTCTGAGGGAAGAAATCCCACTTGCAATTCATCTAGTTTAGGCCAATTTTCCTTGTCACTTTTGTGAGCCCAGAGAAGTATACTTGTTGCTACGCTTTGGTCAGATGTCTGACAGGCATAAAGCAACACTCCCACTCCCATACCTCACAGAAAGACCAACAAGGGACAAACAACTATTTATGGACTACAACAATGATTAGGTGGCTTTGTTTTCCCTTTTGTTAGGATGATCATCCTATAGTCATGACTGTTACATCAAACTGAGCATCCATACCATATTGCTTCCTATATGAAAAGTATGTGTCACAGTCAATGTGTCACTGGCAGAGGATACAAAGAACATTACCTGTGTCCAGGTGTAAGCCTACCTACAACAGGCATAAGCTCTTCTTGAAGCACACTCAGGATTCTCATAGAGAGACGTAACAATGGAATATTTCAGAAGGTTTCACACTCAATATATTAAGAGGTATTTACAGAATAACAAAAACCTTTCACCTTTTGGCCCCTGTATGAAAAATTTACTGGATGCCTAATATATTTAATATTCAGTACCATGAGAGAATAATTTTTATGCAACTCTGATAGTTAGAAAGATAGATAACTCAATTATTAGATCATCTATCAAAATATTCAGATGTGCAAGAGGCTACTAAAAAGATTGATGATGGAGAAAGTCCACTGATTCTCTAGCCATCATATTCATGCATTTGGCCAGACAACATTTTTCGCTGCCTTCACAAGCAAGCTTCATTACCCATCACTCCACTGAAAAGAGTTTATTATGAGGCTGCCATCTTGGCAAGACTATTATTTAGATGATAAATGCTGAGGGGAAAAAGTATGTCTACTTCTTTTTCTCTTTCTTTTTTTTTTTTCAAGCAAAAGATGAGCTTTTCTGACAGATAAAACAAACAGCATCCACGTTTCTAATTAAGTTAAATTTGGCAGATACAAATATAGGTCAGTTAAAGCTACGATGTTATCTTCTGTCTGAATTTTACCCTTAATTTGTAAAATGTAAATGAACTAATTAGAGGAGAAACAGCATGATTAGTGATGAAATGCTTCTGCTGGGTCTCTGCTTCTTGACATTTATGATCAACTATAATGAATTATTGCTTTTTAAAATAATTGATAAATTTCCACCCTCACAACAATGAGAAAAAAAAAAACTCACTAAAATTTATGAAAGCAGGCCAGCCACCTGGCAGTGTGACAGACTCTGTGGTGTTAGCTTCTGAGGAAAAGGGAGGCATAGAAGGTCATGATATTGTAAACAGTTGAGTTAATTTCTGAGTTGAGTCTATCTCTGCACATATGGATGAGTCTGAAGGAGAAGTGTATAGACATTTAATTACTAATAAAGGCAGTTAAAACATCTACTAGAAAATGCTCATCTTAAGCTGGATTCTACTAGAGTTCACTTAGATATTCTGAATCTTCAAGTAGTAAGTGAGAAAATCAAGGGGTAATAGATGAAAAATGAAAAGATTGGACTCTGGAGTCCCAGCAAGAAAACCTGGCACTCTTAAGTGTAATTAACCCTCTAATAAAGATTGAAAAGAGATGTTCACTTATTTCTATTCTCTGCTACTGAGAACTGTATCTACAGTGTCAGATGTAAATGTCAGTTATGAAGCTACAAAAAATCCTGAAAGGGAAAGGCTATCGGGTGGTCCCATGCCCTGCACAAGTAGAGGAGGATGGACTATCAGTTCTTGCACACAATCCCAGTGGTCCACCCTGAGCAGCTGGTATCAAGGAAACCAAAGCCGAAGCCTTTCTATCAGGCAGACAGACGGAGAACATGCCTTGTCAGTGGACATGGAAACACTTGGAGTGATACAGAAAATAGAACGAAAAATGGCTCAATCAAAATACAGAGCTGCCAGGCTGCTACTGTGCAAAATACGAGAATAATTAAAGAAGCTCAATACCTCAAACTTTCAGTTCTAATTTTAGTTATTCTGTTAAAATACTTACCATGGACTAAAGCATCTTAGTTTCACTTAGCAGACAGCACATTTGGAGAAAATCTGATATGCTGAATAACCACTCTCCCCCAATATTATGACAAATACAAAAAAATGTCCTATACTTCGCAAGGCAAGATCTAGAGGCTCGGGGGTTATTACTAGACTTGTTTCATATTGACCAGTTGTGGAGATAGTAAGAATATCTCTGGGGGATAGTTGAGGATTTTAATAAAAGGATTTATTACTGTTATGTTTTACAAGTTCATTAATAGTACACATTTTTCTTCCTGTCTTCCTAACACCATGGTGTTAACATAAGAACTAATGTGGGTATTCATCGAATCGCAGTTTTCCCCCAATCTTTAGCAGAACTTGGGCCTCCATTCCATACCCCACCTTTTAAACATGTGAAGGACCTACAAGATAATCACTTCAAAAATGCCCTGGGAGTTGTCTGTGTCTGTTAGTCTCACACTTTAGAGGTAGCCCTCAAACTGTGGCTTCTACAGTGGAGATAAAGAAACTATCAAACATAGCACACAGCCCTCATTTGTTTAGTTGTGGCTATTAACACTCCATTCGCATTTGTCATCTTGAAAAACTAATTTAATTTTTTTAATTAAAAACATTAATAGTTCCAGGATAGGGTTTTAGCTTTATGGTAACTGGAAGAATAACAGAGCAAGACAAATTTCCAAAGCAATCATTTGCATCTGTTTAAATTCTTGACTGTGCATGGAAGGGAACAAATGCCTTTGAGGAGGGTGTTATCTCTGATGGAAGAGAAAGGAAAATGGAAAAGCAGTTAGTGTCAAGTATCCCAACTCAACCTGAGTCCCTGGGTGTTGTAGGAAGGTCATACCCTTTCAGCATTGTACTGGAGTGTCAAAATACATCAACAAACCATCACACTGCAGGAAGAAGAATGACCTTTCAGTCCTTTCTGTTTGGTCTGCGATGGAGCTTTGGATGCGGGGTATGCACGAATGGTTTTCCTAGCTGCTTGACAAATGCAACTCCCAGGGCTGCTTTCAAATGTGATTGCTAAAAGCTGCAGGTTCGTACATTTTGGTATAACTTTCAAATGCACATAACTCACAGTGGGAAGCAAGGGGAGGTTAACTACCCCAAAGTGAGCTTTGATGCAACTAGGCTGAAATGATTTTATAAATGCTCAAATGCGAGAGAGACCGGGGTTAGGAGTATGCAAGTTTAGAAATAATTTTAGCTGCTTCAAGAGTTATTAATCCTGCTAATCAGTTCCTTAAACTTTATTATTGATGCCATATTGCACTTATCGCCTTTTTTCTCCATATCCACTAAAATAAAATCATTTTTTACTCTGAAAAATTACAATTGTTTGCATTTTAGATTATTCTTAAGTCAACTTGTCTCTTCCCATTACTCAGGACCCCTATCCCACAGAGCAGTTGCCTCAGGACATCTCTAAACAGCTCAACTTAAGTATCTGTTAATGTACATTATTTTCCACTTATTAATTCTTTAATAACACTATTATTCTCTCTACCAGCTACATTAAAACCCCTAAATTATATTTGTCTTATTCTCATCGATACAACAGTTCCATTGACATTGTGCGTGGCACTGATGATACTTGCCAAATCCTATAAGTGTGGGAAGGACCATAATCACCACATCTAACAGAAACACATGGGAAGGTAATGAAAAAAGGAATTTAAGAAAAGCAATCAGGGGTGATCAAATATAGCTGTAGAATCTGTGTGAGAAAATAAGGGAGGAAAAAAAAAATCAAGAAACATCTGAGTATCTGTGACTGGGATGGTAGGGGGAGTGTAGTGGAATGGAACTCACATAGATCTTAGTGTAGACTGGAGGAATGTGAGGAGGAGAGCAGGGATAGCAGGCATATGGGATAAGTAAATGGGTATAGGGAATTCAGAAGGGTTTAACTTATCTCGACTGCGGCAATGGCAAGCATCTGATTCACTCTAATGGCTTGTTGACTCAGGAAATCATATTCTTTTATGAAGCAGAATGCATACAGCTGTCTGTTTTGTGACAAGAGTATGCGATGCTGGATGAAGGGGGATGGTTCACATGATGAGCAAGATGGAGAGGATGAGGGTTGAGATTTCTAACATGCCACATGAAACAGCACACAATTTAAACTCATGGACTGGTTATTTCTCGAAATTGCTATTTCCTACTATCACACCATGAGTCTCAGAAATCATGTAGAACAAAAGCTTCTGATAAGGGAAGACTAACATACAAAACTTGGAGAGTGTCAACAACTAATTGAAAGTCATCTGAATTTCACAAAAGCCATCCCTGACAAAGGCAGTACTGTGGACAGTAAAAACCAATGCCAGGACATAAAAGAATTCAAATTTGCTGTCTAACCCCAGTGGAAGTAAGTCTGAGGCCAATAACAGAGGTTACAGAACAATGTTTCAAATATTGGGAAACAAAATAGGTTAAGAGCCAAAAGAGAAATCAACAGGCCAGTAAGGTGGTGGATGTATATAGTCCTAGTCCTTTGGAGATATATAGGCAGCAGGAGTATGAAGTGAAAATTCTGGTTTCTTTAAAAACCCAGTTATGTTATGTGAAGGTTTTTGTTTTATTTCCGAGTGTTGAATAACACTGCTGCGTCACAGCAGGCGATTATGATTTGCCTTGTGCACTCGCAGAGGCATGATTTTTGCCAACTGCAGATAGTTTATATTTGGAATTCTGGGAGCTCTTCACAGGGCATATATAAAAGCCAGAAGGGATCCAAGGCAACTGCTGCTCCTGGTTGCTATTGTTGAGATTTGAGAAGAAGTTGGAGATAATATAGAAAATGAAGCTTGGGCTGGCCCCAAGAAACTCCACACCTTTAATCAGCAGGAAGTAGTCTATTTTGTTGGCTGAAAGAGGTCTACGCCCCTTTCCCCTCTAACCTTTCTCTCCTACGTAGTGTTGGGGGTACTGGAAGGTATTAGGGTGGAAAAGGGTTGGAAGGGAGGTAGAGATATAAGAACCCAATAAAGGAGCACAAAAAATTGCACCAACAGGACTGACTTGGAGGATAGCCTGAACTATATACAGAGTTAATTCTAGGGGATCTTGGCTATATAATCAGATATTGGGTCAAAAAAGAAAACCAAACAACACCAAAAATGTAAGAGAAGTAGAAAAATATATGCATTTGAATGAACATGAAAACTGAAAACAAAGCATGGTAAAACATGAGGCCAAGAACACAGCTGTGGTCAGAGGGGTCGCAGTAGCACCTAAGTGCCTGGACCATGAAAACCGCAGTCTATGATCTTGATCTTCTACCCTAGAAAAATCAGGAAAGTAAGAACAAAGTTGAAATTAAGGGAAACAAAGGGAGATATTAAAAGCCAATGAAAGCCAAACAAAACAAAACATCATTATATAAAGAAATCAGAGGAACAAAAATTCATTTTGGGGGGAAAAACAAAACTTTTAGGCAGATTCACCTGGAATAGATAAATCTCAATAGCTGGACTAACAAAGGTGATGTGTATTAAAATAATAAGGAACTTTTTTTTTTTTTATCTATTTTACTCTGTTACATTCTACAACTTAGATAAAAGGACAAGTTCTCTGAAAGACAAAGTCCTAAGTTCATGTAATATATATATATATATATATACATATATATATATACATATATATACATATATATATATATATATATATTTGCTATGTCTATTGCATTGATTTCACAGTTATAAAACTTTTCATCAAGAGAGCAACAATATACCTCAGGTCCGTATGTATGGCTGGGGAATTATCTTTGAAGCTTAAAAAGAAATACAACCCTGAAAAGATTTTTCTGGAAAATGAAAAAAGAGGAACTGACATTCATACTATGAGACTGGTATCCATTAAATATCAAAACCAGACAAAGGATTTAAAAACAAAATCCCCCCACAGATCTCTAGTGCTTATGAATGTTGTTGCAAAATTAACAAAATTTACCAAACAAACTACAAGCTGTAAGAAAGGCTTTTTCTTGCAGGCCAAATGTACTATATCCCAGGAATGCAAGATCAATTTGACATCCCCAAATCAATCACTATAATTCACCACATTATTTCAAAGAAACATATGGCCATCTGAATAGATGCGTTTTGAAAAATGCCCAACAGCCACTTTCGATTAAAACCCTAGGAAATTAGGGATGGTAGGGAGCTCTTTCAATATGATAAAAAATATTTGCAAAAATCTAGAATTAATATCTTGGCGATAAAGTAACTTCCCTCTGAAATTAAGAGCAAAGTAGACATTTGTGTGTTACAGTTAATCATTTTTGTGCAGAGACTCTAGCTAGGGCAGTAAAGTGATAAAGGGGAAATAAAGGCATACAGATTTTAAAAAGAAGAAGTAACAGTGTCCATGTTCACAAATAACTAGGTTGCCCGTGGAGAAAAAGTAGCAAAGTATTAATAAAAGACTTATGATGAAACATTCAGGATACAATATCCATATGCCAAATCAATTAGATTTCTTGATAGAAGCAATGAACATTTGGAAACCAATATAAAAATATCATTTCCAATAGTATCAAGAAACAAAATAACTGATTTCAATCTGTTAAGATAACCTGAGCCACATGCAACGTTTCTAAGGAAACTGCCAAAAGACCTAAGCCAGTGCTTCCCACTCTTTTCAGTGCTGCAGCTCTTTAACCCAGTTCCTCATGTTGTGCTGACCTCCAACCACAAAGTTATTTCACTGCTACTTCATAACTCTAATTTTGCTACTGTTTTGAATTTTAATGTAAATATCTGATATGCAACCCCCAAAGAGGTCGTGACCCACAGCTTTAGAACTGCTGATTTAAATAAAGAGAGAGCATGTTAATGCAAAGGTCACAACTCTTCCCAGATTGATCTCCAAATTCAATAAAACTTCCAGCAGGATCTTTTTCTGAGGAACTGTTCTATCACTTCTGAAATTCACATGGGAATGTTAAAAATTTACAATTAAAAGAAAAAAAGAAAGAAAAAAACCCTCTGCAGATTAATAATGATGTTGGAGGACTCAGACAAGTTATTTTTGAAATTATGATGTCACAGTAATGAGGACAGTGTAGAACTGGTAAAAATAGACAAATTGGTCAATGGAACAAAAACAAGAATTCAGAAATAGGTCCTGTATGGTCACTTGATTTTTTCAAAAATTTGAAGCTATAACAAAATATATCTTTCTTTAAAAAAGGTGCTGGAACTTGAACTACAGTTGGCACAAAGATCTACATGCAACATTAAGTGTAAGTGAATGTTATCATTATGATTGTCTTAGAAGGAAATAGGGGATATCTTTGTGATTACTTTTGATATTTAAAATGTAGATTTATTTTATTTATGTGTGTGTGCGCAAGTGTATGCTCCATGTATGCAGGTGCCCACAGGAACAACAGCAGTGTGTCAGGTCCCCTGCAGCCTGCATTATAGACGGCTGCGAGCTGCTCTGTGTGGGTGCTGGGAACGGAACACAGGTGATATACAAGAGTAGTTAAGAGTTCTTAACTACTGAGCCATCTGTCCAGCCGCATCTTTAGATTAAAAAAAAAAAACCATCAGATATAATAGCATAATTCATAAAAGGAGGAAAAACAAAAAGGAAGAAAAATTGGAGTCACCAAAATTAAAAACTTGTTTTTCGAAGACAGTTAAATGAATTATGATAAGTCACAAATTGAGGGGAATTTTTTCAAATCATACATCTAATACAAGATTGGCATCCAATGCATTGAATAAAAAGTCAGTAAAACTTGATAAAAAGAAAAGTAAACTAACATGCTGTGGTGGCTCATGCCTTTAATCCCAGCACTTGGGTGGCAGAGGCAGGTGGATTTCTGAGTTCAAGGCCAGCCTGGTCTACAGAGTGAGTTCCAGGACAGCCAGGGTTCGAGAAACCCTGTCTCGGAAAAAAAAAGAAAAAAAGAAAAGTAAACTACAGTGAACTAAAGATTTGAGCAGAGATGTCTCCAAAGACAAATTGATGACAAATAAGTATATAAAAGTTTTAAATGCAGCATCAGAAAATGCAATTGATATCATGGTGAAGGTTATTATGTAAGTAATAGAAGTAATTTAAGAAATTAGAAACACAAGTCCAAAAGACTAAGTATAGCAAGTGTTTGGGAAGACAGCAAGCTCCCTCAGCAAATATTTTGGCTGTGGGAATGGAGAAAAGTATAATCATTAGAGATAACAGATAAATCATTTCATAAAACATATGAAATTTACACCTACTGCATGTCCTAACCATTTTACCATTATAGGTATTTACTTAGAAGCAATGGAGCCATACCATACTACATTACTAATAGCAAGAACTAGAAACTAAGAGTCTCCTCACAGCTGAGTGAAAACCAATAAGGGGACAAACACGGCACTGAATGTGCTCTAGGAACTACTGGTAATTCAAGGACAGAAATGCACCTGAAAGAACTGCTGTGTTTTTTAAAAAGCCAGACAAGAAATTCTGTGATGGCACACACCTTTAATCCCAGCACTCAGGAGGCAGAGGCAGGTGGATCTCTCTAAATTCAGGGCCAGCCTAGAGTACAAAGCCAGTTCCAAAACAGCCAAGGTTACACAGAGAAACCCTGTCTCAACAAACAAACAAACAAACAAACAAACCAGACAAAAAATAATAGCTCCATTAAAGTATAAAAAAATCAAAACAACATAGAAATAGAAACAAAGTAAAGAAAACCAAAACTAAATTAAAAGAAAAAGGAAGAAAAGGAAGGAAAAATAATAGTAACAAAAAGAAATATGCTACATAATGCAAACAAATCAATAGGAAGTGGCAGGCTGGCCAGGAGTCTCTGAAAGGGTTAGGTAGCTGGTAAACAAGACTGTGATCTCTAGAGGGTACCAGCCAGGCTCAGCACCTACCATGTGATACTTTCCTGAGTGTACATATTTGTTAAACTCATCCAATTATTTATTAAAATAGGCTTTTTATTTGGAGCAAACTGTAATGCAGAATAAAATAGAAACTCTACTTAAACATTTAAAAATATACACTTCCTAACCAACATCCTTTAGCCAATTTATCTCCTGAATTTAAATTGATCATTTAAATTAACATCTGGATCATACATAAATCAACTACTTGATGCTGTGGCTTTGAACTCTCAACAATGTTACTGTATTCTGGAGATACGGGCACAATGATAGGTTTTTACACTGACTCTACAGATACATATTGAATACAGTGCAAGGCTGTTGAGCAAGACAAGAATACCTGGCCCATTTTATCCATCTACACAGAGATGAGTCCTCACATCCCATGTGTTGGCAAGATCTTTTAGTTTCTTTAGCTTAGTTTACTCATTAACTAACAAAGTGATCTATCTAGTACTTCTCACCAAGACTTATATGAAGCTCTGTGATGGAAAGGGTGTAGGTATAGAATTCATAGGAAGACCCTAAGCCTCACTTGCCAATCACCAAAGGATACAGGTGGCACACCTGTGGAGCATCCCATTGCTTGTGCACATTTGATGCTTGGAACTAGTGTGTCCTAATCCAGATTCCATTTGCCCGCTGGAGTGATGGCTCAGTGGTTAAGAACATTCACTGCTCTTGCAGAGGATCTATGTTTGGTTCTCAGCACCCAGGCTGAGCAGTTCACATCTAACACCTTCGGCTTCTGTGGGCACCGCATTCATATTCACATAGCCACACACAAGTGCATAATTAAAAATAGCATCAAAGCTAGGTCAGTACTTCAATGCTAGGTGGACTCCAGTAACACTGTCTAAAGTTTGCAAGATGAAATAAACTTCCTAGGGTGCAGACCCTATCACAGCAGTGAAATTAGTTCTCCAAAAGTAAATTATCAATATGGCTAAATGTTTTCTTTCCATGTGATGAGGATACAAAGTGAAGTTTACACCCACTTTAGTCTGATCTTTATGCCACTAGACTTAGCTACAGACAGGGCCTTTGCATAGAAGGGTATCAGGTGGTGGGCACTAACATCACTGTGGGTGTCACCTTCTCCTGAGACTCTGTCATCCTCCTCTCACCTGTCTGCACTGTTAGATCACAATGGCATGTTTGCATTCTTTGATGGCCCCTCAATCTCTTCTTTGTTGATTTGGTTTGACATAGCATTTCTGAACCCTGCATGACACAGATGAACTCCATTATATGGGGTCAGCAGGAAGAGCTAGTGTTTTGACACTTCATTGTTCCCTGGATTTGTGAAACTGGTCAATGTCTCCCTCAGAATACTCTTCACCATGCTTAAAGATAGGAATAAGACACATAGGTACCTAAGTAAATAAAGAATTTCCTAACAGATGTGTTTTCTTTCATTTTAATCCTCTGTTTAAACTCTTTTCAATCTCGCAACAACCATGTCTTCATTGCAGAACCCACTTGAAAGGCTCAAGACTACATTTCTATTTTTCTTACTCAGTTTTGCTTTTAAAGTCATCATTGCAAATCATGCATCACACTGTGCAAACTCCTTGCTGGGGAAAAAAAAAAAAAACCTTGTGATTTACATTCCAGCTGTAGACTAAATAGTTTGGGTACCCTGAGAAAACATTCTCATGAAGGTACTAAGTACACAGAAAACACTTTCCTTGTCTTTATCAAATATTTTGAGGTTGCTGTAGCTAATAACAGTGTCCAGTGTTTGTCTAACAATGGGATGTCAATACCTCACAAGCAACTCCACTGTGAGAGATGGAAAGGCAAATTATTATATTTTACCTTCACAGAGGCCCTCTCCAGCGCATTGGCTAATTATTAGTCGATCTGTCTCTTGTTGCTGATGACTACTTGCTAGTGTAGTGCAGCAGTGCTTTCTGAGGCTGCTGTAATTGAAGGTTTGTGAGAGCTTCTATTGCTGAGGCACAAACCCCAACTTGAGACAGATGTGATCAGCCTTGCCTTTAACAAGACTGAAATAACTGGAAATCTGTGATTTGACTAATTGCAGGCTTCCTGAAGGTATCTTAATACAGGAAAAACTTGGGCCATCCTCTGAAACATACCTTCCTTAACTCTGACTGCCTGGCAGCCTTGTTTGAAATGCCTCCTCGCAGGTTATCACCAAGCAGAGAAAGCAATCACTAGACCATTGAACAAATAACTGATCTTTAAAAAGCCCTGAGAGGGAAGAAATGAACTCAAATCAATTTCTGCAGCAGAAGGTATTAGCTTAGCATTGCCTGTAGGAGGGTAGACTCTCTGGGGCCAACCATTCAAAAATCTGACAGATGGAACCTGGCTCTTAATCTCTGTGGAAGTACAACACTGTGATTAAGGTCCTATTTCCTCTGGTGTTCATCCCCACACCCCTTACTGCCAGTACACAACAAGGCTTTGGAAGACGTACACATTGCTTCCTTTGATACTGTCCCTCAGAACCAGTGAAGAGGAATCCATGCTACTAGGCGCATGAGCTTACAAGAGGCTGTGGTCCTACTCTGGCTGCATCCAGTTCATACAATGAGGATTCTACAAGGCCAAAGGAACCTGACTACTGTCTCCTAACCTCTTCTAGGCAGTGCTCTTTGCTGTAAAGACATTGAAATGTGCTTATTAGGGAGCCAATATACTCCTCCCAGGGTCCAGCACTGGAATGCACACCTCTCTGTCGGAGGGCAAGGGTTTGTGGAGATATGTATGGGTCTTGGCTGTACGGGTTGGGTTATGACCGACACCTTTCCAGATGAAGTGAGAAGGAGGAGAAGACGGGGTCATGGGACCGCCTGTACCTACACTCCTACAAACAGCCTGGGTGGACAAAGAGCATGGGGATTTATAACACAAATCTCAACTTGCAAATCTTCATGCACAATAGACTGTTTTCTTGCATCTCTAAGGAACTACCAATTGTTTTCTACTACACGATTTCAAGACATTCCATTTCAATTTTCAAACCAGAAGTTTGAAACTTTGGGAAAGGAAAGAAAGTCATCAGTGTAAAGCTGGGTGGGAAAAACTCCATCTCAAGAAGGTGAAGCAGGAGGATTACCAAGAGCTCAAAGTCAGCCTTAGCTAAAGAGTAAGATACTGTTTCAACAAAACAAAATAAGACAAACAAAACAAATAACCATATATATTTATCTGAGAAACTTTACAAATGCATTTGGCACATGGTTACTCTTCATTGCCCACTTTAAAATTTATATAAAAATTTATACTATTTGTCTAAAATAGGGCTGTAAAAGAGTATATATCTAATAAAGTCTATAAAAGTATTTTAGAAAATTGAGACATTTCCCACTGTCCTGAGGGTGGCACTCTCAAGAAAAAAAAATTGGAGCAATTATGGTTTAATGTCACCATGTCTTATATTATCCTTAACAGTTGATTCAATTATAGTTGCACGTTTAAGTATGAGTATACCCATCGCACAATCATGCAGTGAATAACTATCCACTGATTGCCTACTGTGTGACAGGCATTCTGCCAATTTCTGAGCATTTAAAGATAGATAAAACAACTAGCTAGCATTAACTCGAAGGAGGTGACAAGCAAACACCAATTATAATGCTTGATAACTGCTATGGGATCACCAGGAGAATGCAACCAGGAATGGTTTTGCGAAAGCAATAAGGTTTTCTAAGGGGATGTCAGCCAAGTTGAATGCTGAAGTTAGCTAAAGAGTCTATATGTTAAAGAAGTCTATATGTTCAAATTGTCTGAGGACCTTTAAATTCCACCAGAAAGTGATACACAAGAAAAACAGAGGCCGATTCCTATCTGTTGATTGCTAGCACATATGAAAGTACTTTTTAATAACTGGTATTTAATAACTGATATTTAAAATAAGAGAATAAGAAAAGTATTATTTATTTATTTATTTATTTATTTATTTATTTATTTATTTTTTGGTTTTTCAAGACAGGGTTTCTCTGTATAGCCCTGGCTGTCCTGGAACTCACTCTGTAGACCAGGCTGGCCTTGAACTCAGAAATCCGCCTGCCTCTGCCTCCCAAGTGCTGGGATTAAAGGCATACGCCACCACTGCCTGGCTGAAAAGTATTATTATTAACTCCATAGATGGCCAAGCTGTTCCCATGCATGAGACCAGCACAACCTAGATTCAAACCCGATATTCCTTCCATAACTTCAAGGATAACTATATTGAAAGATTAAATTCAAGCACAGAACCTCATGATTTCTAACTAGCTGCTTTAATGGTCTTTGCAAAGCTTGCCTATAAAGTGTACTTTTAAAATCGACGCTCCTGATGACAGTGTGCCCGAAGATACCAAGAACAGCAGAAGGCCTGAACCTGTGTGTGAGTGCCACGTTCTTCTCCATCAACAGTTGTTAGACAATGATCATCAGAGCATGCAGCTCCCTCTTTGTCAAGTTTTTTATTCTCCTGCTCCTTTGATGGGCACAAAATCTGACCTACAACTGCAGAATTGCTTTGCTCTTCTATCTGCCATCTGAATATTAAAGTAGACTTAACCGGGTGAGCCACGGTGTCAAAGAACTCACTTCATGACTACAGAAAGAGGAAACAAGGGCCTCTCAATGTTGGTTTCAGAAAGAAATGTCTTCTGGCAGCACAGTTTGTGGTTACATTATGGAACGAAGGGCTGCTCCTCAGAGGCTCACTATTTGACTTGATAGAGGCAGAGAAGGAAGTATGTCAAGGAATTAGTCAAGGCTCATCTCAAAATGGGGGTTAGAAAAACAGCATATGTTCTTGAGACAGTATATGTTGTTTTGGAAAAGTGACTGCATTGAGGAATTTAAATCTTTTAAATTAAGGCAAGACAAATTGCTAAAGTTTTATACCAAAGCAATGAGAGAAACATTTCAAAATGATAATATAAAAGGAAATGTGCTTTTCAAGAGTTTTCTAGAGCAGATTTTCACCACTTTCTATTCATTCACTCACTCACCACTCACTCACCGCTCACCCACTCGCTCATTCATGTGGGGCCCTGTGAGGAGAAGAGTTGATCAAGGATTTTTACATCTGAGATTGGGTGATCAAGGATGTGCTTCCGAGAATGGGAAATGAGCTGAGCTTTGAATGTCACATGAAGAAGTTAAGTGGCAATCCAAGCAAAGAAACATCTGCAGAGGAAAAATTTTGAACCACAAACAAGGATTCAAGGAAAACCAAGGAAATGCATGTGATAGGGTCCTGAGTACCAGAGGGGAGTTGGGATTTTATTTCAGATGTGACAGCAATGTACTGAAATGTTTTGAGTTGGGGGTGGGGGTTGTGAAGGGGGATGACACATACAATTCATGTTTTCCAAGACTGGGATACGAAAAGCTGCCCATAGGGCTGTAAGATTGGGCCTGAGGAAATCAGTTTTGAAAGCCAAAGTAATTGCCCAAGAGATGCTAACGGGTGCCAAGGCAACAAACAGCAAGTGAAACAGTAATAAATACCCAGTTTGAGACAAGGTAAAAACAGAGCTAATGGATCTGTGGTAAAACTTGGATTTCTGAACTGAGCACACATTGTGGCACCATTAGTTGGACTGAAGAAGGATGTAAAAAACAAGCTTGAAGAAAAATAAAGAAAATTAGCTTTATGAATGTTAAATCTGAGCTACTTAGAAGATACCATGAAGGACAGGCAGAAACTCATCTCAGTCAATGTTATATCTGGGAGTCAACATTAGCAGAAACCAATATAGAGGGAGCATATAATACTATAGGATCCAATGAAATATCTGTGAGTCTACCCATCAGTGGAAGTAGATAAAAGAAGGATGGGGCCCTCTACCCAGAGGCCAGGAAGAAGAACTAGTGGAAAAGACCAAGGAGGCTGCTGGCACGGAGGGAGAAACACAAAAAAGAAAAGACATCATAGAAGACAAGAAAATCAAAGGTTTTAATAAAGATGGAGTGAATGACCAACTCTCAAAACTGATGAAGGCTGATTAAAAATAATGTATTAAGAAAGAAAGTTCTTATGAAAATGTCAACCCAAAAACTAGGGGTGTGGAAAAAATGACTTAAATATAACTTGAATGCTCTTACATGAAAATCTGTTACCCTGAAAGCAGCGTGACAATTAGATTCATATGGGTTTTCTCATCATTTAGAGCCTCTCCCATCTTCCCCACGCCTGGGTTTAGTCCATATGCAAGTCTCTTTGAAAGGCTACTTTTGAGAGAATGTCTACTATTGCTGAGAACTTCATTATCTGTTCTGTGTGGCATGTTCACAGAATAAGAAAAAAACATTAGGATCCCACGCATTCACGGATGGCTAACATTGCCTTGGGTCTAAATGTTAGGCCACTGGTAAATCTGTTCTGACTGCTACATTCTTACCACCCACTATTTGTATTGTGATATCTCAATGTTCCACGTTGCAATTTGGCACTGTTTGCACTTTGCTTCCCTGCACACATTTGTTGGCATAGGTGACAACCTGTATGGTTTATGTTTCCCAAATGATCTGGAATACTTACAACCAAGGCTAACATTTCCTATCATATAGCGTGCTCCATATAAACTGTGCCTGCTTAGCTGATGTAAATTCAAAGAATATGTTTAGGTATATAAATGATACTCTATGTAAAATGCTAGAACCTAAAAAATGCAACAAAATAATATTTAAAAACCACAAAAGGAGCTGAGCACGGTGGTATGTACCATAAATCCCAGAACTCTGGAGGCAGAGTCAAGTGGATCTCTGTGAGTCTGAGGCCTACATGATGAGTTCTAGGCCAGCCAAGGTCACACACACACACACACACACACACACACACACACACACACACAAAACAAAATAAAAACCCAAACAAAATCCAATCAGCTGGAAGAAATACACATTTAATTATTGACCACTCATTCTTCCTTCGTCCATGTCTGTAATCTACAGGTTTCCCATAGAGGGGACTAGATCATTTAGTGTGCCTCTGATTGATGGCTATGAGGCGCACAGTAGGTGCTCCATAGTTGAGTTGTTTCAGGATGAAGACATAATTTTGGCATTTTAAATTGAGCTTTCTTATTTGAAATTGAACTTCTATTTGCTCTTCAGAAAAGACGTGACCAGTACCCAAAAGGGGAACACAGTCTTAATGCGCAGTGATTTACATGATCAATTGTTTTTAACCCTTTAGTAACCTAAACTTAAGCAGTTTGATTTTCCTGTCATTGCTTTCCCTATACTCTCAAAAATGATGCTTTCTTTACTATTTGAAACTCATCAGAAAATCACTAAAAATCTAAAATTCAATTTGCCACATTACTGCTAATTTGAATAATGGCTGAATAAAACAGAGGAAACGCTGAAGCAGCATTGATTTCTAAAACATTTTGCACTTTCCTCCTCCATCCCTGTAAAGTAAAGCTTGGATGCTACGCACAATTACACAAGAAAATCAAGAAGGGCATTACATTCAGCATTTTGTCATGATCACTGTTACCATGGCAAAGAGTAGGCGTAGTTTAGCACAGCTGCCACGGGCGAGATCTGCTGGCCTTTTGTAAAGCTGAGTAACAATATAATGCCAAATTCGATAGCCTCCCACCCACAGCCCACACTGTTGCCTGCAGATGCTACCATCTCTTTCCTTAATGATCTGGGCATGTGTCATCTTATTGCTGTATTCTTACTGTTGACCAATGGCAGAAGAGCACAGCTAATCTAGGAAGGTTGCCCCCAACCCATTTCTTGTTTTCATGGAGGAAAATACAGAGTGTGAGAACGGGAATGCAACCATAAAAAAAAAAATCAAAGAAAATTACAATCATAAAAAAAAAATCAGAGATTCAACAGTTACATTGCAGATGACAGGACACTGTTAGAGAAGGACAGGATTTAGGAGGCAGGGATAAATGCAGGCCTGTGGTAACTAGCAGGATGGTAACACACTGCTTCCTTTCTTTGAATATCAGTTCAGTTATCTATACAATGGAGACAAAAGTAACTTGGTGGGCTGTGGAGATGTACAAGTTTGAGGACTAGAAGTTTCATCCCTAGCACCAGGGTCAAGGCCAGGCAGGCGTGATTGATGCCTGTATCTGAGCAATCAGAAGGCAGAGATGAGATTCCTCAGGACAAGCTACAATCAGCGATCTCTAGTTTCAGTGAGAAACCTGCCCCAATAAATAAAGTGGGGAAGTGGTGGGTTATTGTGGAAGACCATCTAATGCCAACATTGGGACTTCAAACCCACACTAACACATATGTATATGTGCACACAGTCACAGGAACCCATATAATACAGAAATTCATGCACGCATGCACACCCTGCACCACACACACACACACACACACACACACACACACACACACACAACCTCTTTGTAAGAATTAACTGAGATAACTTCCAGGTCCAGGCACAGGGCAGGTACTTAGTACATCTGCCCCACCCTGAATTGCATTAATTGTGGAGACTTCCATCTTGGCAGGATGGTTGTAGAAATCTGTATATAAGCTGTTTGGTACTGTTGTCATGTAAATCATTTTCATTTTTCATGTGGGTTGGGTACTGTCTTCAGGTAACTGGGAATAAATTAATTTTTATGGTCTAAAAGGAAGCATAAATTCTACCTCAAAAGGATAAAATCCAGTGTCTATACCATATTATGCACCACAGCTTGTTATCCATACTTTAAGTGACACTAATGTAATCACTGTAAAGCAGGAAATAGGCTATACTTGTTTTGACCTTAAGCACAGATTTTTAAGTTTTAAAAAATGAAGCAACATCATGAAAGCAGAGAAGTTTAAATTATCTGAAATGAATACATTAATCAGAATCTGTATTTACTAGGGAAAAAAGGCTCCTAGCATTTTTACCAGCTAAACAAAATATTTTTTTTCTAATGAGACTTCAGCTGAGTATCGTTTATCTTAAGAGAAAAATAATGGGACCTTACCTATTCCAGTAGCTCCAGAATTGGCCATGCAGGTAGGCGTGGTGGCTACATTCATCACCAAATGAGGCTTTGCTTTCAATCCAGTGAATTATGTGTCCTTCCACAGCTAAGGGACAAAGCATTACTAATACATGGTGAAGGAGAGGGAAGATTGAAAATCCTCAACTATGCACTGGCCTCTCTATGCTTCACATTAATGAGCAGGGGTTTAGCCTCTGCCACTCACTGTAGGCGTAATTTATAAAACAACATGTTTGTGTGAGTTCATCGCCAGGCATGCTGGGGCCACAGTTTCATCTTGTTCTTCTCACCCCATTCTTCAAAACTCCCTTTCTTAGTGCTCACAATGCTGTTCTGCGGCTCGACAAGTGACATGTCAAGACCACAGTGTGCCTGGCTGTCTGGCAAAGCTGTGCTTTTAAAATTCAAAATTTAGAGATATGAGTTGAGAATGGCAACTTAAAAAAAAAAAATGCCTTCAGAAGGCATCCTCTTTCCTCAAGTATATGGAGAAGTTGTGAGGCATAGGCTTCTGAACCAACCGTGAGACAATTTAAGATCATCTTCCAATGAGTTTACCCATTTCAATACAGTATTGTAAAGATAATCTACTCTAAAAATTTTTGCTAATATATTTTTGCTAAATATATTTGCTAATAATAACATGCAAAAAAAAAAACAAAACAAAAACAAAAAACAAAAACCCAATCCCCTTGTATACAGAGATGCATATCCAAGCTCAAGGACTTACCCACTGGCACCTGTAAAATGAAGTCTGGGGTTTTGTCATAGCCCTTTGCACGGAGCTGATCCTCATCTGGAGGAAGAACAAACACTATCATTTATCGAGGCACTCCATTAAAAAGACAGCAATATAATTGCTTTTCTTTCTTAAATATGTGTAAAAATTACTAATGCAGCCATACGTGTCTTATGCGTGCAATGCCATGTCAGAATAAATGAATTTTCTTCCCAACCTGAATCAGAGATACAAGAATGCTTCTTTGTCCTTTTTGCATTTTTATGTCTTTATTATAAACAACATTAATCCAAGCTGTCAAGAGCTACCTTTTTTTGGGTAATTGAAAATTCTCAAAATAAATATACTTCCTGATGGAAAGTAAAGAGACCTGCTAGGGAGGAAGTCACCACTGCCAGTAGTCAATATTGACAGTTTACAGTAAGGCAGAAGCATGGTAGCCTTTGCAAGCAGGAAATAAATGCTTCTGTTAAAGCACTCCAGAAACTCTGGTCTAAATTAATAAAAGCAAAGGAGGGAAAGTGAGATCTCCACAGTTGGTTGTCTTGTTTAATCCCTTAGGTATACAACTGTTTGTCTGATTTAGAGTTTGATGCCCTGAAATCTGAACATCTGAAAAGCAAACAGGCTTGTAGAGGTTTTCCCTGTCTTTACAATTTCTTCTGTAAATGTTAATGATCCTGTTGGAAAGGAAGAAAGCAGGGAAATGGAGACCCAGATAAAGTTGGAAAAACTAGCAAGGTGCTTGGGGGAGGGGGGAACCCTCCTAGCATTTTCTAAATGCTGTCCTTGACTTCTAATGGCATTACGATGTGATTTCTGAAACAGAGAGTTCTCCATTAGATTTTGGAGTGACCTGGTCATTCAATTCCAGGCATGGCTTTCTGTCTTCACCCAACCTCAACTAATGGCTCAACCAAGTAACAAGGAAGGCCGAGTGGTCTCTTAACACCTACTGGGCTGTTGACATTGTCATGCATCCCACTGGCCTTCCTGCATCAACTTTGATTAAAATTAATGGCCCATTCCCAGTGTTGGGTAGCTTATTTCCAATCCATTTGTCAGCCCAAGACAGTGGTTTCACAGCCAGCTTTGAGAAGCTGTTTTAGAGCATTCTTGTGTACATCCTGAAAGGTCAGCATTTTAAACATAAATAAGCTTTTAATGAGAAGACACACATTAAAGTAGATATCTAAGGGGAATGCTGTTAAAAGTTGGTATTTTTACTCAGATTAAGAAGGCTTGATGATGTTAGCATTCAGAACAGTTCTCCCTCTTTGAAATAAAAGAAAAAAAATCAAGCTGTTGAAATAATGAAATACAAATCAAACTAAGGTTATTTTTTAAACAAAATAATTTTGAAACTGGGCTACAAAAATAGACTAGAAAATTTCTACCCTTTAACTGTACTCTGACCAGGAAAACTTTAATGAAAGAGGTATTTATTCACATCAACCCTAGTGTTTTGAGAGATGGTTTAGACACATGATGGATAGTTTTAAAAGCTGGTTGACATTTAAAAAAATAGATAATATTTCATTAAAACTTTCTTAGCCTCATCAGCCTATGTAGATTGAAACAATGATATGCTTCTGACAGCAGCTCAGAACAAAACTTGAAAGGTCACCCAGCAATCCGCAAGCATAGTCAGACCCCTTTAAAAGCTGAAGTACGCTACACATTGCATGGTGCAAAATCACCCATGGTACTGCAACTCCATGGCTTCTCTAACGTGAAAGTATAAAATCCCAAGCCCCAAATCTGGCCACTAGATGAAGCTAGGGAATGTTCCCATCTTTTTGTAAAGAATTCCAAAGTACCAGGGGACAAAGTCTCAGTCCTTAGTCTGTCTGCCTCCCCTCCCCTCCCCTCTCTCCAAGTCCTTCCATGTTGGCAGTATCTGTGAAGTTGATGCTATCTGTGCTTGGCATAGCATCTTAAGATCTGAGTCCTTGCCAGTGTTTCTTATAAGAAGAGGTTATTCAAAACATCTGAAATGCCCTGTCTTTTACTTACAAAACAGTCACTGCTACAACACCTCCATTTCATGCCTCCATGGAGCGGTCCCCCAACCTGCTTATTTTTCCTTAGAAAGGGAGAGAATAACTCGATGATGTTCAGAAGAGAGAACAGTGCAGAGGAGAGAATAGCACAAGCACAGGCAGAAGCACTTGTGAACAGGCAGCTAGCTCACTGTGTTGGGCCTCAGGGGCTAGCCTGTCTATTGACCCAGCTTCCTAGGCTTCTTTCTTGGTCCTTGGATTTCCTCCCCCCCCCCTTTTCTTTTATTGGATATTTTCTTTATTTACATTTCAAATGTTATCCCCTTTCCCTGTTTTTCCCCTAAAGACCTCCTATTCCATCCTCCATCCCCCTGTTTCTATGAGGGTGCTCCCCACCCATCCACCCACTCCCACCTCCCTGCCCTGGCATTCCCCTACACCGGGGCATCGAGCCTTCACAGAACCAGGCCCTTAGATTTCAGATGGGTTCCTAATAATAGAACACTTTCTAAACCTCTGAGTACAGACTTAAAATTGGTCGGCATGCTCCATTTGCAGGAGTCTGAAGCTATGGGCTTTGTTCTGCCCTTAGTTCTTTCTACCCACTCTGTGCTGGCTCCTTTGCAGTGGTGGTGCCCACAGGCTTGGACACATGCATGTTGTTGCTCTGAGGACCTGGCTCGGGTGTCCCCCTCACCACCAGCGTACTCTCCACATGTATTTGATGGCCAGAAAAAAACAAGTAAATTAATTAAACGTGCATTTTAGATACTATTTATGGTTTCTGTAAAGCCATACAGTCCTACTGTATGGTTTCTTTGTGTTTAAATTTATTTAACTCCTTAGGCATAGACACAGCACAGAGACAGTGATATTGGCCCAAAGTTTGAGGTTTCTTTGAAAGTCCTGTGGTTCTTCCAAATGTCTGAACCTCAACTCACTGAAGTTGTAAAAGACAGAAGTGACCCTTTCTTTAAAAATTTTTCTCCCATCAGTAGTGTTTTAAGTAACACCTCCCTTATCTAGTCTTTAGATTTGGACAGAATCCCTCCAGAAACCCATTTTTTGTACAGGGGACTGTACTATTATTGGGTAGCCATGATCACAATCGTACTTCTTATCTGACTATTGATCTATGAAGATTTTTCCCTCCTCTATAGCCAGGTGTGCAACCTACATTTTTCTCAAGAAGCATGGATTTCATACAGATTCTTATACTTTACACATACTTTAGTTAACTAGCTACTTCAGATTCTTGACTCTCCCTAGCTGAAACTAGATGTCTGAAATACATACTTTCTCTTCAAAAACAAAAACAAAACAAACAAACAAACAAAAAACAAAAAGGAAAGAAAAGAAATAATGTTACTTAAGAGCAGAGAAAACCATGAGGGCAACAATCTGAAATAGAGCTTTTAGTATACTTGCCCCATCAGTTCTACTGACCTTAGTCAGTGAACATAGCAGACTAGAAGACTTTTCTGGCCCAAGGTACACATATAAATCTATACATTTCACAGCTCCTAAATTCACTAATCTCATGGTCTAAGGTTTCATCATCAAAATAAATACAGGAATATTTTCACTTACAAGCATACTTGTTGATCAAATGAAGAATTCTAGATAACAGGGACCTCACAAAACTGTGTGTCTGTCCTAGTAAAGTGTTAGAGATGACTACATCCACATTCTAACTAAAACATCCTAAAAGAAGCCCAGAGAAGTTAAGTTGTCAACCGAGGCTTGAACTTCTTAAATAGAAACGACAGTAGATGAGAGCACATGTCAGAGCTTTGTCCTCACATACTCTACATTACTCTATAATTCTCAATTATGGCAATACATAAGTTAGAACATGTGTGATACTTATGAAGAGTAAGAGATTCTCCTTTCCCTTCTGTGTGATCAGTGGGTGGCCACATGTTAGATACCATTCAGGGGAATTCGAGCTTCAGAAGTCCTTACATCCCAAAATTCAACAAAACTGTGTCCACAGAAGAAAGAGATTTTAAAAACTACTTTTAAATACTATTTCAACTATTCAAGAACAACACAGGTCTCTGTTTATTTTCATATCACCAGGCCTGTTCTTAGGTGATTTTTTAAAAGGAGGGTCACACATGTGTAAAGAACATTGTGAGCATTTAATTTCAATGGCCTTTGAATTATATCCTTGAAATACCCAAAATATCCAAAGCAATTAGCTACTAATTACACAATTCCTTTGTTTAAAATAAAGGGCTGAGTTTTAGTCGGAGAATAAGACACATCTGAAACTAGTTAAGATATACTTAAGTATGATATTTAAGATTATTAAGAAAATGTTTTCTTTAACCTATACTGTTCTATTACAATCTTTAAATTTAAGATACATATCATTTCCAAAGAAATTTTACAAAATTCCAGTTTGTAACACCTGAAAACAAGTGACACTGTGAAGTGACTCATGATTTTCTCAATGGATAAAAACTACTAAATAAAATATACAAGTGATTAAAAGATACACATTTAAAACATTGTACATTGTTTCTAAATTCAGAGAGGGCCCAAAGCAAATACATCAACGCAATACAAAACTATAGTTTATCTCTTCTTCACTAGTACGTCATGTGCCTACATCACATTTTCTGAAACATCCTTATTTCAGTGCTTAGAGCTGCAACCTTTCTTTTCTGTATGCTCCCTTAGAAGAAGTCTCACAGTCTTTTCTGCTGAAGGCATCAGGAGGGCTTCAGTAATAGCTGCCATTATGATATGCAAATGGTGTAAGGGTACACAGAACACAAATACTGCTTGGCAAGACTACCTCACACAGAAATGAAATTGTTATCAAAGCCCAAATTTCATTACAACCATTCATTTCAACCTCTTTCCCAACGTCTCCATGAAAGCCACTAATAAGGAGTGCAAATGGCTGCTGTGACCTTATCCTCTGCTTATGTCTGTAGGGGACAATATTAGGAGAAACTGAAGATAGGAAACGAATAGGAGGTCCAGAGGGTGGAGTAGTGTGAAGAGCAGCTAGGTAGGCCGTCCTGGCTGTGTGTGAAGTGAGGAGACACAAATGCCAGCAACAAAGCAAATCACTGGAAATGTTTTTGGCTTAATGCTTCAAAGGAACAGACAAATCAGCATGATATATGTCTTAGTCTTAACAACTCTTATAAAGAAAAACATTTCTTACAGTTTCAGAGGTTCAGTCCATTATCATCATGGTGGGAAGCACAGCGCCATGCAGGCAAGCATGCTGCTAGAGAAGCTGAGAGTTCTACATACAGATCAGCAGGCAGCACAAGAAGACTGAGACACATTGGGCCTTGCTTGAGCATCTGAGACTTCAAAGCCCTAACCCCAGTGACACACCTCCTCCAACACAGCCACATTTCCTAAAGTACCACTCTTTATGGGCCAAGCTTTCAAACACACAAGGCTATGGGGGCCATTCCTACTCAAACTGCCACAGCAGACAAATGACACACACCCTCACAGGCTACTAGGAGGGTTCTAAGTTGTAATGTAAAGACTTAGTTTCTCCTTCAAAAACATAGAGCCTATGCCAACCTTAAAATTCTGATGAGTGGCTAAATGTTAGCTTATCTCTCCCTGCTCTTACTCCCTGAATTGGTATCCATGGAAGAGGCATATTCACAGTTACAAGACATAACTAAGAGCCCATACTGAAACACATATATCCCTAAAGATGCAAATCTGCAACTATAGACAGACCACAGAGTCAATCCAGTAGTAATAGTAAATGACTTGACTCCAGGTAAGGTCTGGTATGGAGAATAAAAATGGAAACTGCGGTTAATTCACTGCGGAGAGAGAATGTTTTGTTTGGATTCCCTACAGCTATCCTGCCTGGCATTGCTATCCCACACTACGATTTTGCTAGATAGTCAGTGACCTGTCCATCAACTACTCAGCTCTGAGTTGACACTGGACCAGAGCAGCTGACATCAGGTCCCTTTCTGTGATTTTTTTTTTATTTTTTTGAGGTGACAGGACAACTTTATTTTGAGATTATAATGCTAAGAAACCTGTCAGTGGCCGTCTTTGCTTCTTGCGAAGGAGGGCAGCACTGGAAAGTACAGAGGCCACAGGCACACAAGGTGTGGGTGACACAGACCTGTCTTCTGAACGCCAGGCACACCCAAGGCAAAGTGCTCTCCTTGGCCATTGCCAGATCTGAACTAAACCAATTAGTGCTTTGTGTGTGCATGTGCAACAGTTCCTTTGGATTTCTGCCACTAACAACCAAAATACTTTCCAGAAATTGTTAGTGGTCAATCTGGAAAGCAGAAAACTGGTAGGCATGCTCTCTAATCACAGTGACAGCAAAGGAAGGGCTGCGGGCCTGGAGCAAGAAGTAACAGCATCACCACTCTTTGGTGTATCAGAGTATGTGTGTGTGTGTGTGTGTGTGTGTTCAAACAGCTGGAAGTTGTCTACAGTTCCCCTCTCTTACTTCTAGAGGGAAGTGTATACAAGCATATTTGAGAGCAATCTCTTTTCACTGCAGTGTCTCCAAGAAGGGGGTGGAACCTCAATTACCTATGCTCCTAATAGCACATCCCTGACCCTGCAAAGCCTATCTTCTTTTTAACCTTCCAATAGACGGGCATTTAAGTGGTTGATTCCTTATTAAAAAGTATCTAACTATCTCTGCTCTCTACAGCCTACATAATCACAGTTTATTTCTAGTCTCTTATCACTGCTTACATCTGCATGTAAACCATCTAAGCACTCTCTGCCTTACCTGCTTTTGCTGCCTGCTACTCACCTGAAGTCATAATCCCGTTTGTCACACTAAGATCACTGCCCTAGTGCAGCATACTTGTTTCAAGGTATCCAAGGAAACAGCAGGAACAGATGAACTCTTAGAAACAAAGATCTTAATTTCTTTGGTCAAGGGACATCCTCCACTAAGCCTATCTGGCTTTACACATTAGACCCTCTTAGAGTCCCAGAGAGTAATACATGGATGCTCGAAATGCACCGTGTAAAATATGCTGGTTTGTCTAAACATGGAGGACAGGAGTGAGGCAGGGCTAAAGGAAGTGCCTCTCATGTGTCACTCAAAGTAATTGTTAGTGTCTACTAACCGGGTAACATTTGCTGGAGAGAAGAAAATACCTCCAGAGGCATCCTTACTAAGCCCAACTTAACAAGAGTTTGCACCTAACAGTGGCTGTTCGAGGCACTAATGAAAGTCTCCTTGACCTGGAGACATGTCAGCCTGTGCTGTCGAGTGGCTTCTCCTCTGTCTCCAGGATGAGTTCTTTTGTATTTTTCCTAGAGGTGCAAATGGTCTTACTCTCCCATCGCTGTCATCATTTCTTCACTGTACTCCACTGCTCTCAGCCCAAAGGTCTCAAAAGTCTCCCTAAAAGCTAGCCAACCTCTCCCCTCAAAATAAAGGCTTGGGAGAAGATGAACAGCATTGCAAAGCATGGGCTCACAAATCACTTGGGGAGGAGCGCAAAGCTCCCTCGTCAACTTTAACATCAGTGTTCTCTGTGCACTCGAACTTAGTAGCATGGGTGCAGTTCCTGATAAGATGGAGACTTTAAATGCTAACTGCTCAGCGTTGATTCTAACTGAGCGACCTGTGGAAAGAACTGCTGAGAGGCACTGAGGTCTATGGTAGGATTTCCTGTAAGTTTTCATACTTGAGTTAACTTTTAAAAAGCGTTTTTAAAAGTCTTTCAGTGTTTTTCCATAATAATCACTTAAAAGACTGGTGAGCTCAGTGGTAAGACAGTCAACCTTGTAAGTCAAAGCAGCCATCCTGGAATCCAAGAGGAACTTTGATGAAAGTGAGCTGAGGAATAGACAACTCTGTCTAACACAACTTCGTTAAGGAAAACAATTTAGGAGGTGGTGGAGGGGTTTTTTTTTTTCCTTCTAAAATTTAGCTAGCAGTTTTTAGTATAAAAATAGTATATGAATGTTCCTGTTGGCTTTTGGTACAAGAAAGAATAGGAGCAAGAGAGAGAGAGAGAGAGAGAGAGAGAGAGAGAGAGAGAGAGAGAGAGAAGAGAGAGAGAGGAGAGAGAGATGGTAAGAGAGAGTTCAATAGCAAAGACCAAGTTTTATCTCTAGCTCCCACACAGAGCAGCACACAGGCACCTGTAATTCCAGCTCTAGGTGACCTGAAGCCTTTGCCTTTGTCTTCTGCGGATAGCTGCAATACTGTGCACATACCTACACACATCACACAACTACAAAGTAATTAAAATACAAAGTAAGTTTAAAAACAAACTCAGTATACTTTAAAAGTCACCTCAAGCACATTTACTTCCCCTGGGAAGATACTAGGTGCGTACCTGCTAAGTGGAGTTCACTAGACAGACCCATGCTCCCTCTGGAACAGGGACCAGGGCTCTACAAAAGCCAGACCTTAACTAATGTATCCTTAGAACAATATTTAGCTCACTAACTAACTTGTGGAATAAACATCACTTCTAAGTTAGTGAAATTAAGATTATTTATTCATCTTTGAAGTGTCTTATTTCAAGTATTTATTTAGGTAATATGGAACAGATAAGGTTTAGAGGCAGGATAAATGCGTAGGAATAAATGTATATCTCCAATTATCAGGACCACCCTTCCACCACATTCCCAGTGCTACGGTGCCTTGCAATGTCCTATGTCACTGAAACTGTTCAGCTGCTCAGCTAATAGCTACAAGACAAGGAAACTCAAGACACAATTAAGGCTAGAAAAATGATACTTAGTTTTCTTTTCTATTGGTGAGAGATAGAGGTAAAAAATACAATGGTTGGACATTCTACAACAGAAGAGAATACTTAGAGGGAAGTCATGAGCTCTAAAGTACAAAGAATTAATAGTTAAATAATAAACAATAAGAAAGGCTGTTTCATAAAACTAGTATAGATTAGAAGTGAAGGGGGAGGGGAGAGAGAGAGTGAGACAGACAGACACAGACACACATATAGGAAGAAAAAGAATTTTTTTCTGCCTATTGAAGAATGACACAAACATTTACAATGTCTGTAACAACATTCAAGGAACAGACACACAAGCAAGAAAAAATATGGTTGGATTAGGAATCTGTTTATATACTGATATTATACCATACTGCTTTTAAAATGATCATCTATTTGAGTCTGCCTGGCATAATACTTTGCAGCTAATTAAACACCGAGGAGGTATTTATAAAGTAAAAAAACAATAATTCCACATAATATTTCATACAAGATTTAGATTTTCATGTTTTAATCATAGATAAACATGTTAGGTTGCTGCTACATTGGAACACTCAGGATGCATAGAATAAACTAACATGTATTTGTATTATGATGAGGAAATACTCCAAACAGAACTGAAATTACTGTAAGGATTTGTCTAAGCTTACTACTAGTCATTTTTAAAAAATATTAGTTAGGTACCTTCTTAGGGTTTTTCCTTCTCACGCACCTATTTCCTCTGAATTGACATACTCCATATTCCAAGGAAGAAGACAGTCTCCTAAGACTTAGAAAGCTAACAAAACTTTGAAGGTTCAGGAAGTTGCAAGATCCAGAAAGCCATTCCCACAGCTTATAAAAACAGTGGAAACCTGCCTAGGAGAGCAGCCTTCCTTCAGTGGAACTGAGTGTACGTTTTATAGTGAGCTCCAGCACAAAACGTTCTCGATTACAGTGGGGTGGACTTGTCTGTGATACAGCTGCCTCTGAGTAACACATGCCTGTGAATAACTCTAATAAACTCACTGGTTCACTGATACAAGCATGAGTTGGATGGAACTCTTTTTTTGGTGTTTCACTGATGACCTATCTATGTGATCAATGTTTAAGTCACACCAAGCAAAGTCACACTACAGAACTGGTGCTCAAACAGGGACTACCAGAATTTATGGTGAGCTGGGGGTGGGGAGAGCAATTACATAGTCTCTGTAATGGGGAATCCTACAGTATCTGTCCTATATTTTGAATGGTGTAACATTGATGAAGAGATACTGATGACATTGATGGCTTCCTTGATGAAGAGGGTCTATGGGGATGCTCCCCAATGGCTAGTGAACTTAACACTACATTGCAATTTCTGAAAGTAGCACCTGTGGACCAGGATCACAAGCAGGCTGTTGCCTGGCCTTTGCTTTGGGCTGTAAAAGATGCAACTAAATCTGAGCTGTTTACCTACAAAGGACCTGCTCACAGAAGAGAGGAATTTCAATGAGAAAAGACACAAGTAGGAAAATGGAAGGTGGGATGGACATATTGCAGCTGGCAGGACGTAAGAAAAAAGTAAAGGAGCATCTAATTTGTTCAGACCAACAAGAGTTCCAACGACAGGTAATCTGCTCACACTTCCTTCAAGAAAACTCACACAACCAATATATTTCCATCAAATAATTCACTGAATAGCCCAAAGCAGAATGGAGTATGTAGGACCCATCAAATTCAATATTTAAGTATTTCTATACATTCATGCAATTAGAAACAGTTATTGGACCATATGGCAGCACTGGTATTTGTGACTTGAAGTGAGTCTAGTCAAATACACTCAGATCCAGTTAGCTGAGGTTCTAGACTTAAGTTGAGGTCACATCCAAACTCTCTGTGACCTTCCTTCCTTCCCATTGGAGTTTGCTAGTCCTCAGCGAGGAAGTGAACAGAAGTTAAGCTAGATGAAGACTAGCCTGAGGAGGTGTGACTGTCCATAGGTAGATGGTAGGAAGAATGACACCAGTGAGCTCAGGGAAGACCACTACAATGACCTGCATCTCGATAATGGGTGGATCATACACATTATAATACTATCAGAACACTACGGTTCTAAAACATGATAGAGTGCCTCATGGGCACCTATTGTAACTAGCTCTGAGCTGAAACCCATTTTATTTAGCATTACGTGTTTTTTAAAAGGAAATTTATTCACACACCACATTATTCCTGAAGGCTCTACAATTTACTTGCCCTTTTCATATGAAAACACTTGGCTGTTTCTCCTGTCCAAATTTAGTAACTGGAGACCACATTCCTAATTTATCAACTTTCTTTAACTTCAACTGGTGACTATCTGTGATTGTTCTCAGCTTGCAGCTCACCCCACTCCGCTCTCCTCCGGGCTATGAACTAAACGACTAGGAAGTAGGAAAGCTTTAGCCTAGATTTTATGGATTTAACTTTCCTTGACCAGTGTCTTGTCCATTTTACAATAAAATTAAGCAATAGAATATGTTTTCCCTTTTAGTCCCTAAAATTATACTATAAAGGTTCTTTGATGTCTGTCCAAATCTGCTCACTAGCACGATTGCTGCTGATCTTTTGTTGCTTTCCACAGATACAACAGGGGAGAAAAATTAATGCTTCGTTGGGTGCTTTATGGTTGCCATGCCCCATTACTATATGGATGTTGTTCCAGGCTTTATTTCTGACAATGAAGAGATGAAAGAAATAACATTGAGCATAAAATTCTCTACTGGGTCACATACGAATACAGACATAGGGGGATTTTGAAAAATCATACTAAACCTATGGTACAATTAATACTTGGCATGAAAGCAATAAAAGCTTAATATTTTGCTTTTCAATAACAAGAATTTCCAGTATGCGGACATGAACATACCTAACATGAATTTTTCTAAGTATTCACTTTAATATATAAAGCATTTTATAGACAATATTTCTTTGTTTCTTTCTCTCATAAGGCTTAGATTATGGTTAATATCTCATGACACCAAAAGTAATACTGCAACAGATATTAAAGCATTTTTTCAGCCACTTATTCTATAAAATATTAATTGCAAGTCTGTGCATGTGCTGTCTATATAGGGGAGTGGGTCTAAATCAATAAAAGATAGCATGCAGAACATCAGTCATTATCCTCTCTCCCTTTAGTACATTGTACCTACGTGTGGAAGAGTAAAAACACTCATCTTTAAGTACTCACGAAGGCAGTGTAAGTCAGAGCGCTCGAACAACACTTACCTAGGAACGACAAGTTTCTCTTCAGAAGCAAGTCTCTCAGCAGGACTTCATGCTCATAGCCAATAGCACTAGATATTTCACTTAAGGAGGCAACACACACAGAAGGGCTTAACAGGAAAAGTCTAATACCAATTATATATTATACTATACTCTTCTAATAATACTATGTGTTGAGATGAATTGGAGAATTATGATAATTATACATAAGACTTCCTATCCAGATTACATCTTTGAGGAAGGAAATTTTTATATGCATTCTCCCCCCCCCCTTTTTTTTATAACTTACACACCTTGGAAAGCAATGATTTATAAATCACTGTGACTTTAATTTCTTATAAAAGAAGGGGAGGCACTTAAAAAATATATATATTAGTTTGTGTGAGAAACAAACAAATGAACAAACTTCCAATTCAACTTGGTACATGTTAACTAAACACTGAGAATGAGAAAGAACAGTAACTAACTCAAGAACAGTAACTAAGTCTTTGCCCTAACAGTTTCCAATCTTACAGTCTAGAAATGTGTGAGATCCATTTGCCAGTCATCAGCTCTGGCTTTACTGGCTTTACTTCCTGCAGTAAAAAGGTTCTTGTTCATTGTTCATTCTCTCTCTCTCTCTCTCTCTCTCTCTCTCTCTCTCTCTCTCTCTCTCTCTCTCTCTCTCTTGTTCTCTGGGTGTATGTACATTTTTAAGCACACAAATGCACATGAAACATATAAAGCGTTCCAGTGCTTTCTTCCTTTTTTCTTTTTTTCTTTTTTGTATTTTTTTTCTTTTAATTTGTTTGTGGTGGTGGTGGTGGAGGTATCATTTTCTTTCCAAAATTTGAATAAGTGAGATGTGGCCAGAGAAGGCTATGTGCAGCTGAGCCTTTCCCCTCTCTGGGTCTCAGAATTTTATGTATATAAACCCTGGGAATTCAGGATGTGTCGTATCCCATCTCACACTGTCATAGACATCAAAATGTCCTCTTATAGGATAGGTGTTCTGTCTGTGTAGCAAAGTGGGAGATCTTCCCAGGCCTTCAACAGAATGCAGAGCAATGGGACTAAAGCAGCCTGCCCTTGAAGGGCAAAGCCCAGGATAGTCTTATGATCCTGCTTTCTCTGCTGACATTGTTCCCTGGGCTAGCACACCAGCTGGTCTCTTTTCTCACCCTCGCACTAGCATTTTGGCTGCAGATTCTTTAGCCTAGGGGTGCCTGGCTTTGCTCTCAGCACTGGTTACACTTCACACTCAAGTAGATCTGTGTCCACGAAACTGAGTGTGAGTTCTACTGGGTCCACATTTGTCCTTCCTCACTCATTTGTTTGGCTAGTGGAGAGGGGAGGGCCTGAGGCTTGAGATCACCAGTGTTCTTAAATTTAAGCTCTCATTGTTTCTTTTTGGTTTCCACAAACATAACAGCTCAGCCAACCTTGCCTCTTGCCTCTTGTTTTCTTCTTGTTAAGAATTAACTATGTTTTCTTAATTTATTCTTCCATTAATGGATAGTAAATTGGCATCCTCCTATCTGTTAAAAATAGTGCTGTCTTGAAAGGGTTGTAGATATTTCTTCAAGATCTGGTTTCCAATTCTTTTTTTTAAAACTCATGTGGAATGTAATTTCTGTGTACAGTATTAAGAGGGGGATATTGAAGAGATGACTATGGCATGAAGTCTCTGCCGTGAAAAATAGTGGCAGTATTGTAGAACAGGGCTTTTTTCCCCTCTAATTTATCATTTTTTTCTGTGTTCCATCATAATAGTGCAAGAACATCCTCACAGATGCCAGCATTTTAAACTTGGAATTCCACATCTCCAAAATCATAAGAAACAAATTTCTGTTCACTAAAAATTATTTACTGTCAGTATTTTTCTACAGAACAAAATAGAATCAGATAGCTATATACGAAGTGAGATCATGGGTCATGTAGTAATTTTATTTTTGCATGGTTTTAGGAATATCGATGAAGTCGTCCATGGTGGATATATTACTTTTTCTACTGTACTACTGTACAGTAATTTCTAATTTCTCTACATCTTCATTAGCACTTATGATTTTCTATCTCTTCTCCTTTTACATGATGGCAGCCTTAACTAGTGTGACTTGTACCTCACTGTGGTATCAATTTCCTCATGATTAGTAACACTGAGCATCTTTTCATGTGCTGATTAGTCTTTGGATAGCTTCTTTGAAGATATGTGTCCTCAAGATCTTTGCCCATTTCTTAGTTGGAATATTTTCTATTCTTATTTATGTGTAGGAGCTCTTTACATACAGTATTATATTGACTCCATATTCATACTACTGTTTCTCTTTGCTTCTTTTGTTGCATAGATTTGTATTTTGATACAGTTTAACTTGTCTATTTTTCTTTTGATTCTCTGCACTTTTGGTATCAATATCAGAAACAATGTCAACCCAAGAAATCATTGCCAATTCCAATGACAAAATTTTCCATGTGTGCTTTCTTCTCATGTTATTGTTTAGTTGCCATATGTATCGGCACCTATTCAATTGGTTGTGTGGTCTTCTTATGCTGAAACATGAAGCAAGCATCTTCTTACTCCAGATAGGGCCTCACTGCCGAAGCAAAGAAATGATTCTCATCTCACATGTAAGATGCTGAAGTAATTAATTGAATTACAGTTTGTATTAGTCAGGGTTCTCCAGAGTCACAGAACTTATAGTAGTCTTTATACAGTAAAGGAATTCATTGATGATTTACAGTCTGTAGTCCAACTCCCAACAATGGTCAGTAGCAGCTGTGAATGGAAGTCCAAGGATCTAGCAGTTGCTCAGTCCCACAAGGCAAGCAGGCAAAGCAGAGAGAGAGCTCCAATGCTCTCTTGATGGCAAGCATCATATCAAGTGATTTAAGTATGTTATCTGAGCCTCAGAAGTATAAAAAGCTTGTTTTACAGCTGAGGGGAGAGAATCAGAGAAGAAAATGCAGAGATACTTAATGTGTGGGAAAGCCAAGGGTGAGGGGTTGGGTGTAGAATAATAGAAAGAATTATTCTATATTTGATAAAATAAGTGGCTGAAAAAATGCTTTAATATCTGTTGCAGCACAGGAGTACAGTGTCTACCTAGCCGTCTTGACAACCTGGGTTTCACCTCTGGCAATAAAGGAGAAAAAAACAAGCAAACAAGGCAGGAATGAGCTCACTCCGAGGCCTGTGTTCGATCACAATTTTCCTCAAAGCATCAGAATGATATAACACTTGTTAATACTTAATGATTCCTAAGGACCATGTAAGAAGCCTTTCCGTTAAACACTGACAGTTTTGAATATACACAGCAATGCCAAGAGTAGATGACCTCAGTTTCATTTTCTCAGTCATGTAAAGTACAGTTCAGAAATGCTGAGGATTGTGCTCAAGGTCCTAAGACTTGTAAATAACGAAGCCAGTGGCAAAACTTTGAAGTTTGTTCTCTTTTGAAGGAAAGAGATGATACCAAGTCTCAAAATGTGTCACACTCTTCTGGTCTGTCAGTCCTTCTGAAAGCAGCTAGTAGAAGCAGTCAATGTTACCTCCTTCACTGTGCACACCACACAACACTGTAACAGCAACATGGGTACAGTACCCCTTGACTTACCACAGAGGGTTCTTCTGATCAAGTATTGCAAGCCCTCAACTTAAATCAAAGACAATTTATATTTCACTAGTTAAAAAATAAAAAACAGAAAATTATCCTGCTTTTTATCAATAGGTTACAGGTTACTATTGAAATTCAAGAAATAAAGTCATATTTGTCCATGATCAGAACAAGGCCAAGCCACCATTACTGCTCCTGCCATGTTTTTCTTCCTTCTTCCAATACACATGACTGCACTTATTTAATTATTAACTAGAAATAAAGGAAACAAAAAATGCTAAATCACAGGATTTCACACAGTTTCTGAATCCATCGAAGATACTTGATTGATAAGTCTCAATGGTATCTCATTACCAGGGTATCCCACATTTTCTAACTAAATTATTTACTTCTTTCCACATAAATGTGCTCTCACTTTTATTGTTGTAAATTATTTACATCTAAAATGTTGAATCATGAAACTGAGGTTACTGATGGTAGAGAAATGAAACCCACAGCCCGAAGCTTCCTGCACCCTCATCTCCCCTTACCTCTCTCTTCAGACCTTTGTCTAACAGCTCGGGCCTTGAGTCCCACTTTGGAAGACTGAAGTGGCTGCTTTTTCACTGAGTTTGTTTGGTGGATATGAGATACAGAGGCAAATGTATGGGTGGGAACATACCTTACACACATAATTAATTAATTAATCAATTAATTAAACAAAAATAAACAAATAAATACGCGCGCGCACACACACACACACACACACACACACACACACACACACACACACGCACACACACAGAGACACAGACACAGAAACACACATGCAGAGCAGTCATCAAAAGAAAAGCACCCTGAAAACCCATCCTCTTTACCATTGATTGGTGACCTGTCACTTTAGTAAAGGACCAATTTACTTTATTCTCTGTACATACATATCTCCTTGTAACATTTTCATAATGGAGTATGGAGGTTTTGTTTCTATTTCATCTACCAAATGTGTGTGTGCTTCCTTTGTACGAAACTGCTGACATACTTTAGAGAGAGTAAGCGAGGCAAAGAAACATTACCAAATTATCTGGATTACATAGACAAGTGTTTCTCACTTACAAGGAAAACCAATCATTTCAACCAGTGTGAAATAAAATAATCCCTGTTGATCAGTCTAGGGAACATCTTCGCAAGCTTATTTACAGTGTATGAAACTAACAGACTTCAATGCACAGATATAACCAGTCTCTCCACAAACTTCCCAGGACGTTTGATTCTGCAGTTAACTGCGATCACCAATTTTAAATTTTGGAAAGATATACTTCTTGATATAGCAGTATATGCTTTGTTTGATGTAGACAAAAAATTGCAAGGTCTAGAAAATAAAGCTTATAAAAGCAGTAATTTTTACTGGTAATAAGCATAATGGAACTGTAAAAATTAGAATCTAGTCAGTGAATATAATTTATAGACATACGTCATTATATTTATCAATTGAAATTATATAGTACATTAAATCCTACTGACAACACATAGCCAAAAGAGAATGTGAATGATGGCAAAAACTATATATATATATATATATATATATATATATATATATATATATATATATACAGGGAAAATATTCCAGACAGAGTTTATAATGATCCCTAAGCAGAAATACTTAGACATCATGTATAAAGATACCTATTATTGATGTATGGTAGTGACCATGGGGCAAAACTTGTAAATAACCTCACAAGCCATTTTCTTCGCCAGCGATACAGCAATCTAGTTTCCCGTAAGCGTCTCAACTATTACTGAAAAATAGCCTCCTGGCATTTACAAAGCAGTTGACTTCATACTTTAGTCCATGCATATATAATTAGAGAGTTATATTTAAAATCAATATGCAATCCTTCAAAAGACATTATGCTTTTAAAACCTTAACTTTAAATTGATTTTTAACTATTTTATGTGCTTTGAAATTAGCATGTAATTCAGCCCAAGACACTCTGAGGTGGTGTCAGTTGTTATATAAATGTGCTTAAGTTTATCACTGTGGCAATGCAAGGCTGGCGCTCTGACAACTTTTAACACTACCATTAATTTCACACCGAAAATAGAAGCATACCTTCACTTTAATACTCTAATAAAAAAAAAGCTAGATGTTGACAATACCATGGTTTGGTTCACTTTAGCTTGGGGAATAGATCAGAGAATGCATATATAAAAAACTACATGCCAGTTACTCAATATTCTTCCAAGAGGGCTCAGTTCAAAGATTATGCCAAATTGTAACTATGTTTTCAGGAAAAGAAGTAATTTTCTTCGCAAAACATTCAAACAGGGTGTGGCCTCACACACTTGCAATCCAGCACAAAGGAGAAGGATGCAAGAGGATGGGGGCGGGGCAGCCTGGACAACATAGCAGAACCATGTCTCAAAATATTTTTCTAAATGACCTTAAGCCTTTTTGAACTCAGAAGGATATAAATAAATATACACATACATAAACATATGTGCACATATGGATATTCACATTGCACACACATATATGTGCACATATGGATATGAACACACATACTCAGCTTTGCAGAAGAATCCAACGAAAACTGACTGTTGATCACTGAGTCACAGCTGGCCCCTCTGCCACTCCTACTAACAAAATCTAGCCCAGGAAGGCTATGTTTTTTTAATGATCTCTACCAAAAATTATGACTATTGTGTAAGTAAGTACTTGTTTCCCTAAAGTGTTAACAGAATTCTCACTGTCGTGCCATTTTGTTTATGGATCATCTCTCCTTTACTGAAATTGCTGCCATCCACTCAGCCTTATTTTAAGAAGTAGACATTAACTCCTTAGGAAACTCAATGGCTTTAATGAGAAATGACTGGACATCTGCTTTCACGGCCTTAAAGTCAGTCCCAAGGGAAAAATTAGCATGGTTTCTCTAAAAATGTTTATTAGGGATCTAAGTGGCAGTACAGATTGCAATCAGTACTTGAGCAAGGAGAGTCCACTGCCCTTTAAAATGTGACAGTCTCTGGTGGCAATTTAATTCCGTCATCCTTGAACTCCAGACTCAAAATTTATTCTAGAACACTCAACTGAATTTGGCCCATTTTAAATGGGCCTTTGTTATATTTTAAAAAATGGCCACTGGGATGGTTAGATGTATTCCAAGACAGTATGCTTCCTGCCTAATGACTCTGTGCCTCTAAACTCATTGAAAAACCAAGGCATCTGAAATGGGCATGGAGCTGTGCACCTGCTGAACTGACATCTCGCTGCGGCCTAGCTGATCTTTCCTAAGTGGTAGAAAAGAAAGGTCTGCCGTGACCCTCCAGTTGATAGAATGTAAAATAGGAGAGTATGAAATGTGTTTTGTGAAGCAGAACTTTATGTCAGGTTAAAGCTAGACACATCTCCTCCACCGAGTCTAAGCTCGTCAATCGTGCACCTAAAATTTTATGGGGAAGGATACTGCTTGATGCAGTCCACCAGCGGTCCATAGCAGCAGTCATTCACGATGCACTGTGGACAAATAAGAGAGGGGTGTTAGAGGCTGGGGCGACTACAAACCCCACCACAGTAAATATCCTAAAAGCAGTCATTACTCCCCGAGGCCCACCACCACCCAAAAGAAAGCTATCAAAAGGCTATTCAGATTTAATCACAGAAAACAAAAATTACATGCTTCTTTATTTACTATAAAAGCAAGCTATTAAAAAGTAAAATGTTCTTCTTGAAAATATTGCATTGCCATTTATGGTGCGCCCTGACCTCACTGATAGTTTATGATGACAGTCATTAAATGAGGTTTAGCGTCTTCTACTCTGCTAGGCAGATAACAGCACTGCCAAGGGAAGCAGCTGTGATTAATACCTGATAGACCTGGTTTGCTAGAACTCCATCTGGAATCTGAGAAGGGTCTCGCAGCATACTGTTTATAACAGACTTGGAGGCTGTAGAAGGAAAGAGATGAACTATTAGCAGACAGTCAACACACTTTTAATATGACATGAGGAGTGACGTATACCTTTGTGCACACAGATCCCGAAAAGAAAAACAGGACTGATAATGATCATTTTCCTGAGATTTTCATCGAAGAGAAGCTTTTAATTAGATCATTTTTGCCAAGTATTTGTAAGCTACATTGCCAGATTTGACAGTGACCTGATTTCTTCCAAGGTAAATTAACAAGTCTAGACCTAAAGCATATGTCTATTTGCAGACATATCAGCTTTGGAAAAGCCAACTTTGGGGGGAAAAAAAAAACACAAGAAAAATAACCATAAAAGATTTAACTGTTACAGGTAGAGATCTAATTTCTAAGCACCTGTACGTACACAGCTTAGCTAAGACAAGGCTTCAATAATGCTAATGAAAGCATCAATTGCCACTGGTTATGTCCATTCCACAGGTGAGGAATACAGGTAAGACTGGCTGATAACTGTAGCAATCTGAAATGGGAAAAAGTGTGGTAGAGAGAGAGTGTACACACGCACTTGTGCGCATGTATGCGCATGCACTACTATTTCTAGGACCCCTGACAGAGACCATATTCTATGGATGCTCAATTTCTGTATATGAAACACTACAATATTTATATATGCTGTACTCCCATGATCTGACATACACACTGTCTCTTGACTGATTGCAATCTAACTTAATACAAATGGCATGCAAATCATTGTTATACTGTTTTTAGTAAATTAGAAAAGTCTGTATGTTGAATAGATACATTTTTGCCTATGCCTTGCCAATCAGTAGTTGATAGAGTCCTAGGCATGGAACTTCAGAATATAGCACCTCTACCATGGGTGTTGGACAGGAAGTAGATATATTTTATACAATAAAATTCCACCTGAAATATGTCTTATACACCTGCAAATTAGTCTGAAATCCTAGGGACTACCACATTGGAAGAAAGGCAATAGGACCAGCATCAAGAGAAGGCATAGGTGAGGTGCTAAGCATTGAAAAGCTAGGTAGGACAATTCTGTCAATAATATCCTATGGAATCAACTGAAAATATTTAGCACAATGGCTTAGGGAATGAACCATGCAGGGACTGCCTGAATGCCTCTTGTACAATTATCTACTTAAGAAAGTTAGTGAAGGTCATAGCTGTGTGCCATTTTGGTACTTGGAAAATTTGAAGCTTAGTTCTTATTATCAAGATCTTTATCAGATTCAGTTGCCTTGGGATGCTGACAGATGTGAGGCATGCTTGCAAACACTTTGGAAAGAAAAAAGAAGATGGCATTTTCAGGGTGGAATTCATTGTAAAAAAAATCATTTTAATCATTGCTTATGCAAGCTACATGACTAAGTTACACAATACCACTGATATATGTAACAGAAATTTGTAAACACATGTTGGCACTACAGGGGGAGAGTTCATATGGAGTCTCAAAAGAGCATCACCCAGTTAGCCTTACCCAGGCCTCTCTTGTAACTAGTTCTGAAAACTAGCAAGCAGTGTGGTCCCTTGCACTCAGTGACATCATCTGTAGGAAGCAATACTATTTGAGTTGACTATTTTAAACAGTTCTCAGGGGAGTCTCTTGGGAAAACAGCTGCCATATCATTTTGTTAAAGTTCAAGTAGTAGTATGAACCAAGACTTACACATTCACTGTGTTTTATAAACTTGGGCTGTCCTCAATTATTTTTGACAGAAGTTACCACGGATAAGTGGTATGGATCCTGAGACCATGAGGCAGTAACCCATCACCTTACTTAGGAACAGATGATGTGGGAACAGGACTGGGCAGACTATAACGTGCCTGGTAAACCTGCCTACTTTCCTTAGCAGTTCTGAAATTTAGCCAGATGGTGAAGATCAAAGCAGTTGTTCACATGTGTGGTTGCCTTCTCTGAGGATACGTCCTGTGGTCTGCCACTCACTCACAGATGGCAATGGCATGCTCGCCCTTCTATGTTACCCAGGGAAACAGCAGCCTTCTCTGTGCACACCTGGTCATGGGGTGCAAAGGTGTTGCAATGCAAACTCATGCCCATGTGAAGAAAACATTATTTATAGATGAGTGTGACCCAAAGTTCTGGGTACTGGAAAAAAAAAATCACTGACCTCTTAACAAATTACATGCAAATCTGTTCAAATAATTTAAAAAAAA
>JADRCD010210327.1:0-15292 GCA_019843815.1 Montemys delectorum
CACACACACACACACACACACACACACACACACACACACACACACATATATATTTAAAAAATTCTAATTTGAGACAGGGTCTCATGTGTCCTAGGCTGGCCTGAACTTGTAATCTCTCCGCCTCAGTTTCCTAAGTAGCTGGTATTAGCCACCAAGCCCAGTGTACAACTACTGCCCATGCTGTTGTATTTTGAACTCACTGTGGAACTACAAATAAGTGGCCTCAATAATCTGGCCTCAATTAGTCCATCTGTAAAATGGGACAGTAGGGCCTGCCTGGGGATGTAGCTCAGTTGTTAGAGTGTTTGCCTAGCATGTATGAGGTCCTGGGTGCATTCCATCCACAGCACTGCATAAACTGGATGTGGTGTATTGTAACCCTAGTACTCAGGAAGTAGAGACAGAAGAATCAGAAGTTAAAGACCATCTTTGACTACATACCAAGTTCCAGGCCAGTATGGGGATACATGGGACCTTGTCTTTAGATAGATAGATAGATAGATAGATAGATAGATAGATAGATAGATAGATAGATAGATGGATGAATGGACCAGTAATCTCAGTTGAGAGTGGCTATCGCCTGGCCTAAACTGGCCCAGCATCCAAACCCTCTTCCTTCCTCTGTTGCCGGCAGCTTGTACAATAATTGCATCTGTGACAAAGGAGCCAAGAGCCTGGCACAAGTACTTCCGGACATGGTGTCCCTGCGGGTGATGGAGTGAGTGTAGGGACTGGGTGGTATTTGGGGAGGCAGAGGATCTCCCACCCGCATGGTGAGAAGGGTTGAGGTGGGAGTTACTGTGCCTCAGGATGGGTCTCTCTTCAGTGTCCAGTTCAACAAGTTCACGGCTGCCGGTGCTCAGCAGCTGGCCTCCAGCCTTCAGAAGTGCCCTCAGGTGGAAACGCTGGCGTAAGTCACATTGCCCCCAGGGCTAGAGTATGTGAGTGTCTCTAGAAGTCAAATCCCACCCTGCCAACTAGTACCTGATCCTGGGATGTCAAGTGATTTGCCTGCTGGCCTCGGGGATGAGGATGCTGGCTCCTGCAGACAACACTTCATGTGGCAACAGGGACCAAAGTCAGGACTTGGTGCATGCTAGGCAAGCAGGCCACCGCCTGAGCCATGTCCCCATCCTAAACTTTTAGGACAATGTTGTCAAACAAAACACTCAATGAATATTTCATCAAGATGAATCATATGAAATTGCCTAATCCAGTCATTCTTAGAACATAAAAAAATATCAAATTCATCTTTTGTTTGGTTTTGAAACAGAATTGTACTTGAACTCATGATCCCCCTGCCTCAGCCTCCTGAGTGTGGGTCCTATAGATGTATGTGCTGTGCCCAACTTTAAACTTATTCCTATTAAGCCACAGTGATATTTGGCGTCCAGCACCTTCTGCTATTCAGATGGCATTGATCTGCACAGTTGTGCCCGCCTTCTCAGATAGACGGTGGCACCTTCCTTTCTTGTTGTGACCATAACAGAGGCAAAAGAAAGGGAGGGAGGCACAGCTGCACTCATAGTCATAGGGTGCAGTTTATTGTGCCTGGCTGCAGCTGCTCACATGCTGGCAGGGAGCAGCTAGCTGCCAGAACTGGCAAAGATCCATCCAATGTGACCTACTTCGGCCAGCCATGCCCTGTCTCCTAAAGATGCCACAGCCTTCAAACTAATGTCCCAGTCTGGGAAGAAAGCATTCAAAACACGAGCCTGTAGAGGATGGACCGAGCTGAAACCACAACAGGATCTACCTCACAGTGAACGAGAATATGGCAGAGTAGACGTTTCCAAGGTCACACAGCAAACTGGGACTGAAAGGGGGAAGGGGCTCCTAACATTCTGTTCTCCTCATGCTGGTCTGTACCCTGCCAGATGGGATGTGGTTAAGGCTCTAGACAAAGTGGGCAGTGGGGCTTGTGAACAGTTTGCCCTCAGGTGTCTTGCTACATTTCCTCTAAACTGACCCTATGGTCCCATGTCCCCTGTGCAGAATGTGGACACCTACTATCCCCTTTGGGGTTCAAGAACACCTGCAGCAGCTGGATGCCCGGATCAGCCTGAGATGACCCTGCTGTACTCTGGACAAGGTAACCATGTTGGACTCCAGGAGCAGGACCAGCAGGGACATCTGGGTCATTGTCCTTGTAAAGGGGTGACTAAAGGCATCAAGCAAGGCTGGCTGGGAGTCCTGGATCCATGTGTCATCTGGAGCTATCCTGTCTCCAAATTGGCAGGTGTTCTTCAGACTGTGGAGACTAGGCCCAAGGATCCTCCCTGAGGTCAGACTTAAAGACCAGGGAAAAACAGGCTGAACCAGTCTCCTATAATCCCCATCCTTGGCATCAGGAAGTCCTTCCTTTGAAGCTTTAGGTCTTTCTTGTTGCTGTTTCATCTTCATAGGAAATTAACCCATTTCCTGCCAGCAACATGAAGAAAACTGTCCCCTCATCCCGTGTCTGGCCACTCTTCCCTTGGCTTACGTTGCAGTTGCCCTCCAGCCCCTTCTTCAGTCCCCCACATGTGACAGCTCCTACTCTTCTGTCGAGCTGCTTCTCTGGAAGCTCACTGAGTCACCTGCCCCTCCTGATCTTCCACAGCATGCACTCTGGGGACACTGAGCATGCTTGAACTGGGTACTGTGGACTCAGCTCTTCTGTAGGCCATATCCCATAAGGGTCAGCATCCTGTCACCCTACCCCTGCAGCCTCAGAGTTGGGCCCTGCCTACATGAGGAATGGACACGTCTTGCTCCTCTGCAGGCTCCAAGACTAGCTCCAGGCTCTTACAGAGCCAGGTACGAAGACAGCCCCATTCTGCGGCCGTGAGCGCTGGCAGACAGACCTGGGGCTGCCTTCTGTGGGTTCACCCAGGAGGCTGAAGGCCTTCTCTTTGATATTCCAGGACAGAGTGAGGAACTGAAGCATCCAAGTGCCCGCCTGCCCAGGGCAGGCCAGCCTGGTGAGAAAGCATGTCTTCCCGCTGCTCCCAACAGGGCCTCCTGGAGGTTCTGAAGATGCTAAGGGCGACACTGGCCTGCAGACCTCTAGATGTGACAGGGAGCCTATGGTAGATCTTTTTACTTGTGGCGCTGTTTCCATAAACTTTAGGTCAAAGCTGAGTCAGGCCTGGCCCAGACCCTGGATGTGAACCAAGAGCCAGGGAATGGTCTGCTTCTGGGCTGCTGCAGTGGGGAGTTCTAGCCTCTCCTTCACAGTCACTACACTTTAAATGCACCAGCTACATTCACTGAAGCTCTGGGGCTTGGTCTATCCCACAAGTCCCATCTGAGGACACCTTCTGCCCCATCTAATGCAAAAAACAAAACAAAACAAAACTAAACAAAACAGCCAAACTACAATAACTTAAAACAATCCACACTCTGCCAGCCAGGCAGGCTCAGCCATTTCCACCAAGCCAGAAGTCAGGCTGGAATCACCTTGAGTGTGTGTCTAGCATGTGACACAGGTTGCTAACTGGGAGCCCCGAGTCCTTAATGGGACAGCTGGCTGGGGTTGCCCTCCTCGTAGCATTATAGCTATGTTATTGGGGGACCACCCAGAGAGGAGAAAGTAAGGAGACACACGCCAGCCGAGACAATCTGCAGACTGTTCAGAACAAGCCTCGAGGCCACACAGCATTGTTTCTGCCACACTCTACACGTGCCCATGTGCATACCACACAGCCAACCACTGCTGAGATCCTGCCTTCCCTGCAAAGATCTTCAGAACCTCCGAAGATGCAATGAAGAGTTCTTGGACCTGAGGACTGAAGCAGTGACCACTGGACAAAGTGGAGTGCTCTCTCCTACTGCCCTGCTGCATCCTGGGAGCAGTTCTGTATAACCGAGTTGGCCGGCCTTGGCTACAGCTAGCCCAAAGGGCTTGGCAGTACCGGTGCCGCTATTCCTGTTATCTCTGGGACACTACCTTTGAGCTCAGGCATCATTGATCCCTCCACCGGGACAGTGACAGCTTGCTTTCTTGTCTTGGCAGAGGGAGCTAGGTGGCTTGTCTAGGTGGCTCCACCATGCCAGCCCTGATGCCGGCAGGACTGACACATCTCAGGAAGTGGGAACTTAGCTAGAGGGCCTGGGGCTGGGGTGGTCTGCGTGGCTGCTGGGGATGATTCTTGAAGAGACAGGTCCAGCTGCAGCTCAGGCTTACATTATGAACTGTTAGGGCCTCAGGCTCAGGGTGGCACTTGGAAGTCCCATTTGTGTGGCCACAGGGGGCAGCACTGAGGCACTCTCCAAGGCAGACATCTGCTGTACCTGTCAGAAAGGAAGGCAGATCTGTATCGCTGCTTTTGGTCTGTCTGGAAATGCCAAAAAAATGTCTCTCATTACTCTGTGTTGATGGCTGCCATCTTCTATTGAGTTGATTAGGTAAGGCACTATAGTCCCAGGGACATAGAAAATGCTCAACATATCTCACTGGTTCTTGATCCTGTGTGCTGGGAAGCATTCTTAGGCCCTTTGGCTCCAAAGGACTGCACAACACCAACTCCTAGCTAAGCTGCCTGGTCTCATGCTCTATTTTGACATATATGCAAGGCAAGTTTCTTCTGTGCCTCAGCTTCCCTATCTGTAAAATGGGCAAAGTCACAGTATCTTCTCCCCTGGGTTATGTAAAGGCTCAATGTAGAAACAATATTAATAAAATGGGTCAGCAAAATGGCTGAGGGGTAAAGCAAGCCTGGTGACCACACTATGGAAGGGAGAACTAACTAGTACAACTTCTCCTCTGAAAATTTCTGTGCACTGTGTATGCACTGGAGCTACAGGTGGTTGTGAGCCTCTGTGTTGGTGCTGGGAACAGAACTCGGGTCCCCTGCAAAGGCAGCCAGTGCTCTTAATCACTGAGCCATTTCTCTAGCCTATTAAAAAAAAAAAATAAAGAGTTGAAACCAATGCCTGGTACAGGGGTTCCGATGGCCTCTTGTGGACTCCATGGGCACTGTGTGGACTTGGTGCACATACACACATAGGCAAAACACTCATACATATAAATAAATCTTAAAAAACACAAAGGTCATGTGTGGTGGCGCACACCTCTAACCCCAGCACTTGGAAAGCAGAGGTAGGCAGATCTCTGTGAGTTCAAGGCCAGCCTGGTCTATGTTACACAAGGAGGCCCTGCCTTAATAAATAAAAGCCCAGCACAGAGCTCAAAGCAGGAGCTCTCAGCCTTTCTTCCACACTGTGTTTTATTCCTGCCTGTGCCTGGAACGTTCCTTCCCAGACTCTATGTGGCTGATTCCCTGCAGGACTCTCTGCAGGATGGACCCTACTGCAGATCTGTCTGTCTCTCGTCTCTCTGCGCCCCACTTTCCAACCCCACCTCAATGTTTTCTTCCTCGAACTTTTGTTGTCTGCCTGGGTAGGATGTGAACTCTAGGGAATCAAGGGAGTTTTCTGATTATCTCTGGGCTCTCTACACCCAGTCAGGAGCCTTGTCCATAGTAGGTGTACAGTAAATGTGAGAAGGATGGCTAATCTTCACTCAGCACAGCCTCATGTTAGGCATTCTCTAACGTGTACTGAGGACACGCGTGAACGAGATGCTCTAGGTTCCTGTGCTGGCAATCTTGCATTTTAGCAAACTGCAGACGCCTCCTGGACAGAGCTGCTGGGTGTGACTGGCCAGGCTGTGCACTCCGAGAAGGCTCCTGGGCAGTGGGCACACGAGGGTTGCACCGGAGTGGGACCTTGAGTAGAACAGCAGCAATTTAGAGAACCTTTTGGTAATTAATTAGCATGGTGCCATCTCAGGGTAGATAAGTTGCGGGTCCCATGATAGAAAGTTGGCATTCATGGGGAAGGAGTCAACATATTGGCTTTGCTGTGACCCCTGTGAAGGACCTCTGTGGGTATGGGCATGGCGTGTTAGAATAGGTTATCAGGCCCCACTTGTGATGCAGAAAATTCTAGGGGAATTGGCAGGCTGCCCATGCAGTATACTTTCAATCTAAGCATCTCCTGAGGCCCTGACTTTCCTCCAGGCCTTTCTCCAAGGGAGGATGTCTCTTTTCCTGTTATGTGTGGCTGTCCTTGGAGCCAAAAACCCCTGCCATCTTGGGAAATTCAGCTGCACAAAATTCAAAATTCCCTGTTGCAAAAAGCTCATCCCATCATGGAGGTAGGCGGGCCATAGGATCCTCCCATGAGTGCCCAATCACTTGCATCTGCTGTATGCAATGCTGCCCTAATTGCACATGGCTTTGAGGTGGGGCTACAACTATATTCTAAACAAGTTTAGACTAGGGAAGAGGGCTCACTCCATTTTTTTGGAGACAGGATCCAATGTAGGCCAGGCTGGCCCCTAACTGGACATATAGTTGAGGATGACCTTGAACCTCTGATCTTCCTGCTTTCACCTTTGAACTTCTGATTCTTTGTCTCTGCCTCTGGAATACTGGGATTTAGACATAGACTACTGTGCCTGTTTTATGTGATATCGGGGCTTAGGGCTTTGTGTAAGCCAGGTAAGCATTCTATCAGATGAATTATATTCCCAGTCTCTTCCCCATTCTTTAAGGCACGGTGTCACTATATATCCCTGGCTGGCTTGGAACTCACTTTTAAGACCTGGTTAGATGTGTGGGACAAGGTTAGAGGTCTGCCTGCCTCTGCTTCCTGAGCACTGGGATTGAATGTGTGCACCACTATGCCCACTCCCTCTCTCCTCCTCAATAGAGGTGAATCCTAGGCTCTCTGTGTGGGACAGCACACAGCCATTGCTATGAGACTCAGACCCAAGTTCCCCAGGACCCCCTAGCTTTTTACCCTAACTGGGGCTTTCAGGAGATGAGAGAAGGCAGCCCTTCTAGAGTGAGTTCCCTAGTCTCTGATTGCATCTCCAGCAAACTGTCAACCATGATGCCCAGTCTCCAAAAATTATGCATGCATGCACATGTGCGCGAGCACACACACACACACACACACACCGACAACTAGACAAGGCAGAGGAGATCAGAGTTGCTTACATTTTTTTTAATGAAATAAGTCAGCCTCTAAGTATTGCTTTTACAGGTTTATGGAAATCAAGGATCTATACCATTCACACTATGCACACCACTCACACTTCCAAAAATAGATTTCTAGCCAGAGACAGCATGGCCTTCCCCAGTGCAGTATCTCAGTTCTGTCAACCTGGAGAGCTTAAAGCCTGTCTGGGCCCTGGCATAGCCCTCTTCAGAGTGACTCCCTGAAACTATGATCAACAGTCTTGGGTCTGAAGACTTCCCAGCGTAGGTCAGCTGGCATCAATCAGTGCTGATGGGAGCGGCCTGAGGATGAGTCCATTTGCCACTTCAGCTCTCCATGTCCTTCCCAGAGGTTAAGTGGGGGAGGCAGATGCAGCTGGGGGTGAAGTGCAGTCCAGTTGGGTTCCTGTAAACATCCATCACAAAGGTAGCGAGTCACAAGCCAGATCCAGGACAGTGGAGAGCCGGGTGGCAGGTGAGGCCTTTGGAGGGCCTGGCAACTCCCCATCCTGGCACTGAGTCCTCACTTCTCCTGGCAGATGCCTGGGTTGGGGTAGGAACCCAGCTGGTGGCACAAGCAGGCCTAACCAAGAAGACAAAGGACAGTCATCAACAGGGCCCAAGGCACCTCTGGCCAGGGCTGTCTCCCTGCAGCTCAGGTGGGGCAGGGAAGCCTTGCTCTCATTCTTAGCTTCTAGACTCTCCAGAGTCCTATGCTCAGGCTGGGCTAGCTTTTTCTCTATCTTCCCCACTCCCTTATAAAAATAATTTCCTAATTTTTAAAAATTTATCTTTTAAAAAATTTATATTCTCTGTGCATTGTTGGTGTTTTGTCTGCATGTATGTTTGTGTGAGGGTGTCAGATCTTGTAGTTACAGACAGATGTAAGCTGCTGTGTGGGTGCTGGGAAATTAAACCTAGGTGTTCTGGAAGAGTAGTTAGTGCTCTTAACTGCCAAGCCATCTCTCCAGCCCCTTAAGAATAATTTTTAATTCTTTGACAAGTTCATATATGTATATAACGTAGCAGAACATTTCTTGCTCATTTCTTTCATATTGTCTTTCCTCTACTCTCTCCTCTTGCTTTTCACTTTAATGTCTCTTTTTATGGTGACTGAGTGGAGTGGGGATGTCTGCATGAACATGGTTGAAGAATTATTTGCAGGAACACAGGAAACTGACTAGCAGCTACACACCACTGAAGAAGATGACTCTCACTTCACCAGCAGCCACTAACCGACAACAGCACCTTAGCTAGCGCAAGGTCCGCGTGAGCCTCCTCTCCAACCCTATTTCCTGTCATTTCCTGCTGGTTTTTGTTTCTGAGGCAGGGCCTTATGTAGGTAGCCCAGGATAGCCTTCAACTTCTGATTCTTCTGCCTCCACCTCACAAGTGCTGGGACCTTATGCGCTGCTGGCAATGGAATTCGGGACTCGGGGTGGGGTGGGGTACATGCTGAGCAAACATTGTACTAACAGGGGCATCCCTAGCTCCCAAGGGTGCTTGTTTCCAGTTCTTATTAATGAATTTGCTTCACTTCTGTGATTCTGGAGAACCATGGTAGTTTTCCATGGTAAAGGAGGGCCGGCCAGGTGCTCAAGGCGAGGAAAAAGATGCTACGGTCAGAGAAGGATCTCAGCGATAAGGGAGATCAACTGGGGGCAGCTGAGTAAGCTCCAGGGAGTGGGCAGTGCCTCATCTCACCGGGAAAGCACTGTGCTTACAGGAAGATAGCCAGTCAACTTTGGGTTCCCACTTGGCCCTTCTTCCCATGACACAGCATCACTTCTAAATCCTGGCCCTGTGTCAAGTTGTCTCCTCCAGTACCCTCCATCCCATGTTTAGTTGTCCTTTCAGCCTGTCTCAGACTCTTCCCTCTACAAACACCCCTGAGCATCCTGTGTAATAATCTCTGTGAAACATGCAGTGTGCCCTGCTGAATGACATTCAGGGGTGCGTGGGGCAATCATCGGCATCATAGACATAGCAGTAGCTTTGGCCCTCAACCAGCAAAAGCTGGCAGTATCTCCAGTCAATCGTGGCTGCTAAAACTGTCCCCACCTGTTTCGGAGAGCCACTAAGCAGGCATGACCATTTCCACCTGGAACTATGCCTCTTCACACTTTACAGGTTGCAAAGCGAAGGCTTAGAGAAGCAAGGTGAGTTGCCTGCAGTTGCACAAGTAGTGCAGGTAGGGCTGGCACTGCACTGGTAACAAATGGGGACAATCACAATCAGGGTTGCCACTGCACCTGAAGCTCTATTATGCAACATGTCCCTTCCTTCTGTGTACCTTCCCCAGCCCTGGGTACCCTGATCCTGAGACCTTTGTCCCGTTTCCAGAGAATGATTGGCCCCCAGTTATAAGAACAAGAGAGTTAATGACTTCCATAGCAAGCTGCTTTCCACCAGTGAGTACCAGGAAGGTAGTGTACCAACACCCCAGCCCTGTCACTGGTACCTGGGGTGACATCAAAACACCCCATCCTGACCCCTGGGGCTTCTGAGCAGGACTGAGCCCCAGGCTACAGTGGTAGTCTGCTCAATGCCCACCTGGTCTGTCTTGCTGGCCTCACTTCCCATTCTCCACATGGAGTTCCTGAGATCTCCTCCCAAATAAACCCAAGGGCTCCTGGGTGTCTTCACCCTCCTTACCAGCCCATGAGTTGATGATGTCATGTCTGTTAGATAAACACGTCAAGGCTCACCAGGCGGTGGTGGCGTACGCCTTTAATCCCAGCACTTGGGAGGCAGAGACAGGCGGATTTCTGAGTTCCAGGACAGCCTGGTCTACAGAGTGAGTTCCAGGACAGCCAGGGCTACACAGAGAAACCCTGTCTTGGAAAAACAAAAACAAACAAACAAACAAAAAACCCCAAAACAAAAAAGACATCAAGGCTCAGAAAGCATAAGATACTCATCGAAAGATGCTCAGCTCAGAAGTACTGAAAGCTGCCTAGCTGCAGTGTCCTGACCCTGTGTTTCCAGCACTAGGAAGCTAAGGTCAGAGAATGACAGATTACAGGCCAGCCTGGGCTACAGGGTAAGACTGAGTTTGAGGCTAGGCTGGACCATCTAGTATGACCCTGTTTCCACAAACAGAACAAGTGCTGTGTACCACCAGTTCCTGTTCCCACTTTGCACGCCAATGTTTTACATGCTGGGCTCCAAGCTAGAAGACAGGGGCCAGGCACTGTGCCAAGTTGTGAGCAATTTTAGCTTGAAACAACCCTCCCAAAGAAGGAATGAGATGTGAGCACTGCTGGAGATCCATACAGGGCTGCGCTGCACAGGAAGGGCACCCCACCCATGGGGAGACGAGGCATAGCTGTCTCCTATAGTTCTGAACATGGCAGGGGTTGGAGCTATATGCTGAAATTTCTCCCATCCCAGACTTATCTGCTGAAGGCCAACTGGGAATATACCCTACCACATCAGGAACCTTCTCTGGTTCCCACTGACCACCCCCCACCCCCGCCAGACAGGCCTTCCACCCTTTTGTCCCCTCCCACCTGCCCAGAGAACCTGTGGGAAGAAGGGGCTGTAGCTACATTGGGGCTTCCAGAAAGGCTTTCTGAGACTCTTGTCCCAATCACACCAGAGCCTCCTTGTGGCTGCTCTTCCTTCTAACGAACCTTGGGGAGAAAGGGTAGTCTTGAAAGCCTTCATGTTCAGAAACCTGCAGCAGAATAATTTACTGAGATTCCCCCTCCTGGGTGCCTACTACAGGGATGCCCCAGCCCAGGGTAGGGATGGGGTAGGAACCACAGAGGCCTCACTTCCTGCCAATCCTTGTGACTGCACAAGAGTCCCAGCAGTTGCTGGTCTCACTGACTTTTGTCCCAGGAGCCCTGTCCCTGTCCCTGCACATTGAACCCTAGTTCCAGTAGGGTGCTGCTGACTTCCATTTCATTTGCTGAGTCTCTTAGTGATAGTCAATGAGGCCAGGTGCCTGTTCACTCAAGCTTTTTTTTTTTTTCCTTTATTTATTTATTTTTTTTAATAGAATAGAGTTTATTTAGGGTATGGGGAGGGGAGTTAAGAGAGTAGTAGAGGCAGACAAAGGAGGGAGTAGAGAAGTGGAGGCCGGCCAAGACCACTTGGAGAGAGGGGGAAAGGGAATGGGGAGAGAGGAGGAACAGGGGTTAAGAGGCAAGGGAGAGGCACGAGCATAAGAGTGCACGAGAGCTCTGTTTTTCCTCTTAAAGCCAATTTAAGGACGGGAGAGATGGTTCAGTGGTTAAGAGCATCTGCTGCTCTTGCAGGGGACCCAGGTTCTGTTCTCAGCACCCACATGGTGGTTTAGAATTACCTGTAACTCCAGTTCCAGAGAATACAATGCCCTCTTCTGACCTCCACAGTCCTCTACATGTACATGGACTCACATAAGATGCATAAAATACATTTTTTAAAAAGTTGATTTAAAGAAAACAATTATAGCCGGGAGGTAGTGGCTCCCGCCTTTAATCCCAGCACTTGGGAGGCAGAGGCAGGTGGATTTCTGAGTTCGAGGCCAGCCTAGTCTACAGAGTGAGTTCCAGGACAGCCAAGGCTACACAGAGAAACTCTGTCTCGAAAAAAACCAAAAACAATCATATAAAAATTAATTCAGGGCCATCAATGTGGCTTAGCTGATAATGCACCTGCTGCCAAGCCTGACTCCTTAGTTTGATCCCAGGATCCACAAGGTAGAGGGAAAAATCCAACTTTTCCAAGTTTCTTTCTGATGTCCACGTGTGCACCATGGCATACCCATGCCCACCCTGCATACATGAATAAATGTTAAAAAGAAAGGAAAAAGGTGAAGGTGGTCGGTGGAGAGCAGAAAGCTGCCTTCTCAGGGCACGGACTGGGCGCTTCTCTTAGAGACAGCCTTCTAGAGACCCATGGCACACCCCACTTTCTCCAGATACCCACAATGCATGGCTTGCCCAGCTCAGACATCTGGGGTCTCTGTGCTCGAGGCAGACTGTGTAGCAGGAGGCCTCTTTGGCTGGAGGCCAAGCGGATGGTAACAATCTAGCCATCTCCCTCAGCTGCAAGGACAGAAGAGGAAAGAAGGTTCCTATCTCCACACAGGACGGGGGCAGTCCTGGATGAGAGTGAGAGCCGGCGTCTAGGGCCTGAATTCCACCCCGAGGCTGGCTGTGCGAGCTCATTACTGACGGCCATTCTAGTGTGTCTGCAGCTATCAACAATTCTCTGCACTTGCCTGCCCAGGAGCTCATGAAGTTGTCACACACCACCTGGACATTACTCATTCAGACAGCTGAGTACCCCCTATCAAGAATACCTGGACCAGGTGTTTTGGCTTCTATGATACTGGAGTACAGTAATGAAATACCTGGAGGAACTGAAGCAAGTCTAAAATAGATTTCATCTGCCTGCCAAGGCATGAACTCGGAGGTAGGTCCGAGGACGGTTTTCCTGAGCCTGGTCTCCTTCTCCCGGGTGTGCCCGGGGCTCTAACTCAGGTCACTAGGCTAGGCACCAAGTGCTTTTACCTGCTGAGCCATTTCACAAACCCCAACAACGTAGTTTTCTGCAACTATTTTTTTCCCTCTCTGAAACAGTTTCACTCTGTAGCCTGGGCTGGACTAGAGCTCTGAGGCTTCTGCCTCAGCCTCCCCAGTGCTGAAATCAGAGGTTCTAGTCACTTCACCTGGCCCAATTCAAGAGTATTTTTATTATTGTCTTTCTTCAACTATTAGCTGGCCTCAAATTCATGATGATCTTGCCTCTTGTCCTAACTATGAAAAAATAACCCAGCACTTGTAATTAAAGAAAGGTAATGGGGTAATGCCAAGGAGACAGTAAAAAGGACACCTATAGCCAGAGAAAGAAAAAAGCAAGAAGGTCAGGGCACCATGAGCCTGACTCCTCTGGTACCTCCCAGGGACTCTTCCAGCCTAGCACCTCACTTCAGAAATGCTGGGCAATTGTGGATGGCTCATAGGTGGGCATCTAAAGTGAGTCACTGACCTGCCCCAAGCCTCAGTTTCCCTCAGTACCTAATGAAGCCTACCACGTGACCATCCCAAAGTGATGCAGGGAAGCTCTGTGGGAGAGGCAACCAGTTCTAACCTCTCAATCAAAGAAGCCTTCAGGGATGCAGGATGATGGCTGCAAGTGCATCTCCGCTGACTCTCAGTGGGTACCAAGCATCACCAACCCCAGTCTGCTTCACAGGCAGTCCATAGTGATGCTCTCTTATGGTTACTGGCCCCAGAAGAGCGAGGAACCCCAATAAAGGGGGCTCCTGGGATAAGGGTCTCCTGGTCTAACATATCATTAACAAGTCACCTACACACCACTCACTAACCCATTCGATCACTGTAAGCCTCGAGGCATGTGCCATTATTCCCAATTTACAGACAAGGAACTAAGGCTTGGGGGAGGTGATCTCAGTCATCCAAAGTGTTGGTAGAACTACTGGGGTTTAAAACCCAAATGTGTGTGACTACAAAAACTTTAGGAAACAACTTTAGGGGTTACATGAGCTGGCTGGAACAATCACACATCCATACCAAACAGACTGCTCTGTTGTTCTTGGTCAAGCCTTACTACTTCTCAGAGAAAGTTCTAGGTTGGTGCTGGGAACTTTCATCTAGTAGTACTAGCTTAACACATAAAGCAGGTCCCAGCCCTCACCATTAGCTGGCTTCTTCTCATCGTGACATAGCATTCATTTAAAAATAGATCTGTGCAGTCTGGGAGTGCACCTCTGTAGTAGGGAATGTATTTAGGATGTGTGAGGCACTAGGCTGGATCCTCAGAAAGACCTAAAAAAAAAAAAAACCAGTAAAATACAGTCCAGAGAGCCTGGGGCTGTAGTTGAGTTGGAGAGTGCTTCCTACTATTGATGAAGCGCTGGTTTCCATCCACCTACACTAGCACTGTGGTACGCATGCACACACATAAAGCAGGTGCAGTGACCCGAGACTACAGCTGCAGCATTTGGGAGGTGGAAGTAGCAAGAGAGGAAGCCCAAAGCCATGGGGTGGGGGGTGGGACAGGAAGTACAGAGCCAAACAAAGAAGTCCACTTGAGAAAACAGACTCTTGTTGCTGCTGTTCTTCAGTTTGTTTGTTTGGATTTGTTGTTGTTTTTTTTGTTGTTTTGTTTTTTGAGACAGGGTTTCTATGTGTAGCCTTGGCTAACCTGGAACTCCATTTGTACACCAGCTCGGCCTTGAATTCAGAGATCCTGCCTCTGCCTCCAGAATGCTGAGGTTAAAGGTGTGCCCAACTTTTTTTGTTTTTTTTTGTTTTTTTTTAAACAAGGAAGCACTAAAACTCTAAAGCAAAGGTATTATTCATCTTAAACTCTAAAGGAAAAGCAGTAACTGAGCAGTGCAGAGACCCGGCTCATATTACCAAAGCTAAGGGGGCCAGCATGGTACAGGTGACAAACATACAGCTCCAAATGCCATACCAGCCTCTTGACAACCCCAGGCAAGGACAGCTCACATTGCCAATGTCACACCAAGACAAAGACAGGATGAGCAGTTGGTCCAGAATAAAGAAAGCCGTGACCTCAAATGTTGCACTTTTACCATTAAAGGACATTCCTGGGACAGATAAAAAGATGTGAACAAAGCCCCAGAGCAAAGTGCTCCTAAGTCCTGTCCCTGTCCAGTTGCTGATTTCAGCCAGGTGTGGTGGCACCCAACTGTAATCCAGTGCTTGGGAGACAGAGCAGGAGGGTCGGGAGTTCTAGGCCAGTCTTGGTTATAGAAGACCTCATCTCAAAAAACAATGACATCTTGCTGGTTTTGACAGGGACAGTACAGATACCAAATGGATCCTTCTTTTAGGAAAATACAGACCAAAATATTCAGGAACAGAAGGACACGATGCCTGCAATGCACTCTCAAGTGGTTTAGAACATGACTGTCCACATATGTATGTGTGTGAGGAGAATGTGAGCTTGCACTTAACAAATGAGCAGAAATGCTTGGTGGCAGGCAGGTTCTCTTGAAGGGAGCACGGGAGTTCTTTATACTTTTCTTGTAACTTTGCGGAAAGTGTAGAATTCTAAAATTTTTCTAAAAGATTTTTTGGAGGAATTCAGAGTAAAAGGAGCAAGCATGTAGATAGGATGGGCCTGGAGAGGCCATGGCTGGTGTTGGAAGTGGGCATGGGAGACAGCCAGTCACAGAAGGCTCTTCTGCTCCCTGCTGGCCACTGTGCTGTGCAGGAGACACAGCCAGTTTATTTGGCTTTGGTCTCTGGGCCCCTCACTTTCTAGTCTTCAGTTTCCTTCCTTGCAATGCTGAGTTAATTCAGCAGTCAATGCAAATT
>JADRCD010210328.1:0-39586 GCA_019843815.1 Montemys delectorum
AAGAAGAAGAAGAAGAAGAAGAAGAAGAAGAAGAAGAACAACAACAACAACAACAACAACAACAACAACAACAAGAGGAACAAGATGAAGAAGAAGAAGAACAAGAAGAAGAAGGAGGAGGAGGAGGTCAATAATTTTAAAAAGGCTTATATTATGCCAAATTTTCTTTATAAACACATAAATATAACCTCAAAATAAACTAAAACAACTCGAAAAAATTAAACATAGCATTTCAGTGAGTAATCAGCAGAGACCAGCACATGTAACAAACATGATAGAGTCCAAAGTCTCCAGCTCCCTATCCATTCCCATTGGCCATCTCTTTCCTTTGTAAACAGAGAAACCTGTAAGTAGTCTCTCACACTGCTCCTAACCTGTCAGAATTACTTACAAAAAGCAGCATACTGTTTATTCTGGCACAGCAATCTCGTAGTCATACTCTGATTATTTACCAGAATCAGAGACTCCATATTAATAAATACTTTGCCTTACTCCTAATTCAAAGGACCCAACAACAACGGTGAGTACAGAATCCTTCATCACAATAATGAGTGTGGGGAAACCCTGCTAATTAAAGTTGAAGTCATCATGTCTTGACAGCTCCTCTGAGCTCAGCACAAAATAGAGGCGTCCCTTTATCAGCAGGGCTTCCTCTTCTAGGGAAGAGGTTGTCTAGGGAACCTAACCTTCCACATCATCGGAACCTAACCTTCCACATCTCGTACCTGAGAAGGATCCCACAGCCCTTGGCAAACCTACAAGTTCAACTTGCTCTTTTCTGGTTTTGTTTTGTTTTGTTTTGTTTACCATTATGTCATTTAAATCTTTTTTTTTTAAATTTTTTTATTAAATTGTTTTTTCCTGTTAAGCAAATACCTGGGATTCCTGGAATACCTCTCCATACAAATGAGGCATTCTCTGTACTTTAACCTTCAGGCAATGATTTCACTTACCCTGAAAACTTCTTCCCTCTCTTCAAGATTCATACATAGCCCTTGTCCACCTTGAATAAAGTATGTGCATACAAGCTCACCCTGAATAAAGCTGTGCACATAAACTAAGACCATCCAGGATAGCTGCTTCATTAAAATTCTCAGAGGTCTTGTTCCCACACACAGTCACTCTTCCCCCAAGCCTGCCTGGGATGCTGCAGACCCCACCCGTTTTGGACTTGGCTTCATCCTTCTAGCCTGGTTGAACAGTGGCGTTTGGACACCCTGAGGGAGGAAACAGGACATGGAACCACACTGGGGCCTTAACACACATACCAGAAATGAGGCCAAAATTAAATATTGATGAGATCTCTTCATGGCTCATCTGCTGTTCAGATGAACTGAAATTGTCTTATTTTCCTATAAGCTTACCTCCAGGACTCTCCTATCATTTATTCTACCTTCCCTGACCTTCAAGAAACCTCATCTAAAGTATTTTGTCTTCCTTCTCTGTGACTTGCTCACTGTCTTTCTACATATCTCCAAAGGTAGATGATGATAAGTTGTTACATCACTCAAAAGCTGAGTTTGGAAGATAAATGAGATATTGATGAATAGAAGAGAGAGCATGCCTGGGGAATAAGGAGATTCTTCAGAAACCTCAAAGTCTATCTCAGTAACACACCTCCTCAAAGAAGGATATGCCTTCTAATCCTTCTCAAATAGTTTTACTGACTGTGGAACAGACCAAGTACTCCAATATCTGAGACAATGGAGGACATTCTCTCTTTGTTGAGTACCTGTTATATTCGTGCTCAGAGTCTGAGAATTCCATGTTTCACAGTCTCAAAGTCAATAGGGTAGAGTCAGTTGCTGCTCTCCACAAACAACATCCTCAGCTGTTTTGAAATGCATCCTGCTCACAATTCACAGCAAGACAAACTACCAGCTATTGCCTCCTGGTCTTTTTCATCTGAGTGCTTTCTGAGTATCCTGAAAAAGTCCTTGATGAAAGATTTCTGCAAAAGAATGAGATTCCATGTAAGAAAACCCTCCACATGATTTGATTAAAGAGATCTCATCCACAGAACACAATTTGCTCAAATAGCATGGATTAACACAGGTTGACAAGAAAATTAGAAAATTAGTTCAGCCTTTGTGGCAGGGTAGCTGCACATTCACAGGGTAGCTTCACTGCTATAGACAAAGTGAAATGTGATTTTTTTTTTTTAAAAAAAGAATCATCCCTGAATAATAGACCAAATGATTCATAGTTAAAATGCTCATCAGAAATATGTCAACATTACAAATGTGTAAAAAACATAGTTGATTGATGGATAACCTATTCAGTTTGACAGAATTACTTCTACAATTTCCATGCCACTAAATAGTCTACTGAAAAATAATCCCAAATTTCAGTGATGGTAATGAGCCTGAGTATTTGTTGGCCAGCCAGTTTAGCTAATTAGCAAGCTAAAAGTTCAATGAGAGAGCCTATCCCATAAAGTAAGATGAAGAGTAACAGAGAAAGATACCTACTATCAACTTCGGACCTCTGTGTTCATATAAGCACACATAAGTATCTATGTCTGTATAGGCACACATAAATATACATATGCAACATATACACACTTGCACATGCAAAAAAAAAAACCCTAAAAAAAATTGGAATGTTTCCAAAAAGCTCATGTGTTAAAGGTTCCAAGGTAAGGATATTATTAAGATATGTGATTAGATTCAGTGGGTCATTTCTTTGATGAATTTATAGAGGTGGGACATACTTGAAGGAAGTGTGGCACTGAGGACACCCTTTGAAGGGGGCACCTTATCCTATCTGTTTTCTTGTTCCCTTCACTCTAACTCTGCTTCCTTGCTCCAAGAGGCAACCAGCTTTCCTTAGCACATGTTTCTACTGCTATGATGCTCTATATTATATAGGGTCTAAGCAATGGAGCTATCTGACCTCTAAAACTGTGTACTAAAAGATGTTTCTAGCTTTAAGTGGGTTTTCTATAGTATGTTCTCAAAGAGTGGAAATTTGACTAACATACTGTGAGCAGAAGTCAGATGACAGACTCAGCTAGAGTAACCTCCTCTCCTTTACCTCTCTATACCTACACACTTCTCCCATGACCCGCCACATCATGCTTGTTAAATGCCCACTGCTAATGGTTTGTTTGAGTTGGGATCTCCTGCTACAGATCATAATCAATAGCAACCAGATGACTATAATCTCCCAAGAATATATCAATTATTAAGATGGGGCTTATAAAGCAATCTAAGAATCTTTAAATATACTTAAACTATATATCAAATGCTCCTGAAACAAAAATGCATTATATATATCCCTGTATACATACATACACGTATATATACGTGTATGTATGTATACAGGCATAAACTGAATTCATTTATTTGAGGAGTTTCTAAATGAGAATCTGATCTGACTGAATTCAAAAGTACTGACAATCCATCCATTGTCTAGTGTTCTGATTATGCTTCAATTTAGGTCATTTATATTTGTCAATTCAGGAATTTTATCATGGCTTATGGGAATCACATTTCTTTAGACCTGGCATGGAAAACTATGACCTAATGAGATCAGGAAAAATGGATGACAGAAATGCATCTCCTTTGACCCATACACAGCATGAGCCGTTACAGAAACATTTATTTAGATACTAAAATTGGATGCTGGAGTCTGTGAGTCTGGGTGGGTATATGTCATCAGAACATAGATAACATTTATCAAGACACAAAAGGAAGATAAAAGAAGTTGTTGGGATGATGAGGGAAGCAAGGGGGAAGCTGGAACTGAACACACAAGAAAAGTGTAAAACTGAAAAGAAAGATGAATTAGTTTGTCTTGTAAATCTAAATTTTAAGCTTCTTGTGACTTATATCTGTAAACAGTTTATAAGTTTGTTGTTAACTGCTTTCATACAGATTTACTTTGAAATATCTATAGAAATATACACACAAAAGTATGTAAATAATTGACTCTTCTTAGCTTTTGAGTTAACAACAATACCAAACTCGAACTTTTTAAGTGAGAAGTTGGAGAAAGAAGAAGTATGATTAGAATATATAGTCTAAAATATTTTCAATAAAAATGAAAAATAAAAAGGAAAATGTTTAAGTATAGAACAATTGATAATATCATTGATTATTCATGGTTTACTAAAACATTAATACCTCTACTTAACATTAATTTTTTTAAAAAAAATGACACTGGTTTATTGATTTTATCAATATAGACTCTGCAATGTTTACAATGCTGGAATTGTGAAAAATGGATTTTATAGTTAGAAGAATCCTTGAACTTGTAACTTTCACCTGGGACTCCTCAAAGTAAAAATACAGTTAGCTACAAGGCAGAAAGCAAGACCTAGATATCTGGGACCAATGATAATCAGTAAAGGTGGCAGGAATTTCTGTCTCCCAAACATAGCAAAAGCTACTTGCCATCTCATTCACTCAGCCTTTGTAATATTTACGTTTCTGTTGCTCGATTAAACACTATGACCAAAGTAACACATGGAAGGAAGTGTTTATCTGTTCCTTTGATTCTGGAGGAATAAGAGTCCATCATGGGGAAGCAACAGGTGTGGTGGTTGGACTATGCTGTGGTGAGCCCACATCATATATCTCAAATCCAAGGCAGAGAGTACACTGTGTATGACACAAGGCTTTAAAACTTCAATGCTCACCTGACCCCAGTGACATAATTTTTCCAGCAAGACCACACTTCTAAATTTACTAAAAATAAAATAAAATAAAAAACAAAAAATAAAAAAATAAAAAACCCTTTTCTGGCTGGATCTCAAGAATCCAAACATGTGCGCCTGTGGGACACATTCTCTTTTTGAATGACTGCTCATTCCTTTGCAGGGAACCTTCTACATTTTGAAGCTTATTCCTAGGAACTGATTTTTCTCCTCTCTCTTGCTCTCAGAATATCTGGCAATTCATCCTCTTTATACAGGGTTTCTCATTTTCTGCACAAAGTTCAAACACTGATTTGTAAGGACTGGTTGAACGAGGAGAAAATATGTATGTGAATTAAAGTGCACAATCGTAAAGTTAACAGTTTCAATGCTACTACATATAGGAAGATACTACAATGTGTTCTCAGTATAGGATTATGTGGGTCAGAAACTACAGCAGTCCAACTAAGAGACTGCCACACGTAGATAAATGGGCAACTATGTATGGCATTTGTTTCAGGGGAAGCCACCATTTAGTTTTAAGTAGAATGATCTACTTGTGAAAAGCAGACAGTGGATGTGTGAGCAGCCCCTACCATGCATCTCTGTAAATGAGCACTGATCTTTTCTTTGGGAAAATAAATCTTACCCACTTGTCTAATTTGTGGATAAAGCAATCACTCCTTGAATTACCAGAATAGATTTGGTGACGTCAATATGCACAGTAAGTCCACAACACAGAAGGTACCTGCTCATGTTCTGTTTTCTAAATGGCAACTTTGAATTCCAAAGAGGTGGTACAGCACAGGAGAATAGCTTTTCCTCCTGGCTGTCTTACTCCAGAACGAAAATAAGAAAGCCAAATTAAGCCTGTCCACATAGTATCTTCCAGTGGATCAGTCAGAGAGCCTAAAAATGTTATACTTACCTCCATGTGTACAGGGAATATGTCAAGGCTTACAGAAGATTTTGTTCCCTGCTTAGCATAAAACAAACTATAAACATCAAACATGACTTATTTTGGATAAGCATTTCAATGAAATGAAATTCAAGAATTCTAAAAGTTAGAAAGCTGATAGATATCTTGTCTTTAAGAACTTTTAAAAATTGAAGTAAGTCACTAATTAAAACCATAAGCCATTGAAAGTGCTAGAATTTCTCTGTGACCAACAATATATCAAATTGATTACACAGTTGATAATTTATGAAATTGAAAGTATTTGTAAAGGCAATTGTAAACATCTTGGAACATTCTGAAAGCTGGTGTAAGTGACACACAGCATAGATACTCAATTATTTGACATATTAGGATCCCTTTCATACTCAAAGGGATAAGAGACAATGCCATCCTAAATCTCTATTCCTACTGACACTGTTAGCTTTCTCCAATTACAGTCACTTTCTAAAGACTACGTTCACATTCCCCGAAAACATAAGCAGGAAACGAAAAACTCTTAACTCAAGATTAAAACACGTTGTGTTCACTTTGGGATGTACATATATACTTAATTTTTTTTTCATTTAATTTTCCTTACATAAAACTAATGAAATAAAAATATTTGTCAACTTGCAGACACCATTCATCTATTAGTAGAGGGAGACATTTCTTTCCTTTTTTTTTTTTCTAGAGAGATGCTGAAAAGTACTTCTGAAGCATCTGACAGAATGATCTGCTCTGCCAGCCACTGACGGTTAGAAAGGTGCAGAATCTGTCATGCTATCTACAATGCTAACCCCAACTCTAATAACAGCTCTGCACTAGGTTAAAAAAAAAAGGAAGCTATATAGCAATAAGACCACAACTCAAGCAGAAAGAAGGTGTCTAATACACACACAATTTAACACCCCCACTAGCAACCAGTTAAACTGCTCATCTGCAGTTGGTGGAATTTTAGGTGATTGTGGCACAGGGCAGAAGGTACTACAAGTATTCCTCACTCTCCATTTGTTTTGCTCATGTAATAGAACACCAGATATGGATGTGTCTAGGGCCACATAGAAAGGGAACCTGAAAGAGTTGTACGAGGTTGTGAACCGGAAGCCCAGAAGATCAGTGAAATAGTTGGTAATAGGACTCAACCAGAGCATGCCATTTATGTTGGAGAAAGGCATGGCTGCTTGCACTCTTCATGTTGATCTTGAGGAAAAGAAGTGCATTTAATGATCAGTATAAACCAATATATTAAAGATTTCTGACTAAAATGCAAGAAGCTATTAGACATTTATATTTCAGTAAAGTAAAATATGTTTCATGAATTTTTAATTTGCAAATGCTGAAAGTGGGAGAGAGTGAGCTGGACACCCCTCTGGGCACCTGCCTACCCAAATTTCCACATACTAGGTAAGATGCCTGCTCTGCCGGAGTGCAGGACCGACTAGGATGTGAGTCAGCACTCGGAATTCTACCACCCAAGCAAAAGGCCCATGAATTGTATTTCTCGTCAGAAAAACTAAGCCTTTGTTACTTCCTATTAAAATTAAGACTAAAAACTCTTTAATCTTTTCTAAATAAAAGAACTAGGTGCCTAATAACACTGATTTGATAAAACCAGTAAAATAATCTAAAGTATAGGTTCTGACATGTGTTCTAAAATCTTAAACAAACTGCAGAGAATGCTTAACTTTCGCACACTTTCTTAAATGTGCCTTTAACTGAGTTTCCTTTGACATTTACATTTTGTTCTCATCTTCTCTAAAATATCACTGAAAATTAATTCTGCTGTAACAATTATCAGGTAACTAAAGAAAAGAAAAAGAAAGAGCTAAGTCAAATTTACTTAGAAGTGATTCCAAATTACTCTGTCTCATCAAAAACTTTTGTTGTATAAAACAAAGGGTGTGAGTGATCTCCCCAGGGTGGATTCATTTGGTAATGAAAAGTGCTGCTTTCCCCCTTGTGGCCTCTAATTCAGAAAAGCAAATGTTTCATTAGGCATTGTCTCCTTTTTTTTTTTTTTTTTTTTTAACCTGCCTGGCATATGACCTTTGGTCTTAATTAACATGAAAATGAATTGAATTTGTCTCTGTGTATTTACAAATGCACTCCTGGGGCCAATGAAATGGCATATGGCATAATTGAGTCCTATGTCTCATCATAATTATTATTAGCTAAACACACTCATGCTGGTGGAAAATGACAAGAGTCCATCTTGTTCCCCAGACCTCCAGGTTAAAATGTTTCTGTTACTTGTTTCGGGATTAATTTCATTGAGAATTGTAACACTATACAGGAGTGATCTCCACAGTTCCAGGATTAGAATCTCTGTCCCTTTCATTGATTTTTTTCAAGGATAAGTATGATAAGATTTAAAATGATGGGATAAGATGACGGTATGGTTTTTCTCTTCTATCAGCAGAGGAGTGTATGTTGAAGGACCAGTAGATTTGTCAATGTCTTACTAATGAACATTAGTGTCTTTTTACCAAGAAAGCTGGAAACATTTTAAAAGATGTATTGTACTTTTAACTATATGTACCTTTGTGTGTGTGTGTGTGTGTGTGTGTGTGTGTATGTGTGTGTCTGAAAGAGAGAGAGAGAGAGAGAGAGAGTGAGAGAGAGAGAGAGAGAGAGAGAGAGAGAGAGAGAGAGAGAGGTATGATGTATAGTTATTGTGAGCTGCCAGGGATGGATGTTGAAGAACCAAACTCGGGTCCTCAGTAAACGCAGTATGGAATTGATGAGCTATTTTTCAAGCCCAAAGAAATTTTTCTTAGTATAATAAAGTTTAAAACTACTTTATTTCTGATATTGCAAGTAATTAATCATATCTTTTCTTTCTTCCCTATCTTCTCTCCAAGCTTTCCATACCCATATACTCCTTTCTCTCTTTCAAAATCATGGCTTCTTTTTTTCATTAATTGTTATTGTACACATATATGATATATATATATACATACATGTATATGAATATGTATATGTATATTCTTATATATGAACTTCTCATTTCTGTATAATGTATGTATGTTTCAGTCCTGGCCATTTGTTACTTCTTAACTAGTTAATGTGCTTTTCTGAGGGACGACTCTCTCTCCTAAGCACTCTCAGCATCCCTTAGTTGCCTGTAGTTGTTTGTAGAGGATGAGGCCTCCTAGACTTTCTCACATGTACATTAGTATGTCTAGTGTTTTAAAGGATTGTTAACCATTGTATTATATTCTATCCTACACTACTTTTGTAACCGATAGTACCTAACATGAGAAGAGTAATATAAGACAAGGTATATGTGTCCATTGTAGTCACTCTGGAACAGTGGGGGATCAATGTCTGCAACTGAATATTGGCTCTATAAAGGAAGTGACAAACAGAAGACAATGGCAGCATAGTGAACTAGGTCAAACTCAGGTACTCCGTCTCAGAGCGGAGAAGCCACTGTGGCAGTCAGTAGGACAAGTGTCTGACTTCTGATCTGTGAAACAAAGAGCTTGAGAAACTGTTAATGACAAAGTCCATTGGAAGATACAGTGTCATGAACTAAAGTGAGTGTCTTGGGGAGCAATATTGATTTTGCCACTTCTCATTGATTTGGAGTATTGCCCAAAGAGTAGGCGAGCCATTCCAAACTTTGTCAGGCGAAACAGGATGTGCAACCTGTACCCAAGGTCTTTCGTCTGTGCTCTCCACAGAAACAGTCATGAAGATGGGTGTGTCTTTTAAATATTGGTCTGCCAGTGGACAGCTTTACTGATTTTCACATGAACCACTATTTCTGGAAATCTTAAAGCCATTCATGGGGCTCCTGATTATGAGAATGGGCCTATCACTAGACCCCCAATTTTATTTTATTTTATTTTTGTGTTTGTTGGTTTGCTTTGTGTTTTTGAGACAGAGTTTCCTCTGGATAGCCCTGGCTGTCCTAGAACTCACTCTGTAGACCAGGCTGACCTCAAACTCAGAAATTCACACATGCTGGGAATAAAGGCATGTGCCACCACTGCCTGGCCCAATTTTATTTTCTAATGATAGGTCTTTGTTTCATTTAGTCAATGCTAACATCCCAGGAGCTTCTTCAATGATCTTCAAGTTGGAACCTTTAAACCAGTCAGCACTTAGCATCTCATACATTTCCATGGGTAGTTCTATCAGTGCATAGAGGTCAGAGCATTTTTCTGTAGAAGAAAGGAGTTATTATATTCCTATTTAAGATGTTATTTCTTCATCTTCTTAATATAAATCCACTTAAAATGCAAATATAATGAAAGGAAACAGCATAGTGTCCTCACATACATACCTTAGCATCCTTGTGGTTAAAGCCATGAATCATTGATCATTATTACTCTGACCGCGAAGAAATAAATGTTGTGATTAATCATGAGGCAACATCCGTTGGAGTATATATTGGGATCTATATTAAAAGTCTGCACCTACTTATTCTCAGGTGGGAGCGTTAAGCGGTGTGCTGTGCTAAGTGGGTACGCCCATGTTTCACTAAGAACACAGGCTTGAAGGTGATGAGAGGTTATCAGTGCACATTTCGAGGGTGCTGCTCATGGCAGTGAGTTAAAAGGTATTCAGCACATGGCAATCATTGCTTGTCTAAAGCTAGCATAACAAATAACCACACATTCGGAGGCTTCAAGCAGCACAAATTATTCATTTTCTTACAGTTTGAGAGTTTCAAAGTCAGAAATTGAGGCATCACTGGCTAAGAGAAAGGCACTGGCATATCTCTCCACTCAAGAAGGAATCTTTCTTCTTGCTATTGTAGCCGCCCTACGTTTTGGTTCCCCAATCCTTCCATCAGTTTCAGAGCCAGCAATGGCCAGGTGACTCATTGCTATCGAAATCACCCAGTACTACAAAAAGATCATGCTGAAAAGACAGAATAATCCTCTCATTTTGCAGTCAGAAATTTTGAAAGGTTCAATCTATCTTTAGTCTCAATTGCTTGTTGCTTCATGATATAAAATATATTTTCATGAATATTCTGAAAGATGAGATTGATATGGCATGGACATTCCTGGAAGCTATTTTTTTTTTTTTTTTTTTTTTTTGTCTACAAAGAAGGTAACAGCACCATAGGACTGAATTCCTAAATCTGGCCAGTGGCACAGACCTACTACAATCCTAGCACTTGAGAGGTTGAAACAGGAGTGTTGGAAGTCATTGTCATCTACACAGTTCAGATGCTAACCTAAGACCCTTTAAAAAAACAACAAAAAACAAAAACAAAAACAAAACAAAACAAAAAAACCTGACCTTGAGCACAAATAAAAATCTATTTTTTAAAAAAATTCTTTTATATTTACTCTTAACAATCCTAATAGTCAAGTTTTAAATCACATATTTATGACACAAGAATATTAACTGTCCTCTAAAATTAATAGATTGGGTTTTTTAACAGCTTTGTGGCTAGAAGATCATATGCTAGACTCTTATAAATTCATATTGGCTAGACATTTTCACAATCCAGATTTAATATTTCTGCCATAGGCTCCACCTGAGAACTTACAAGACATAACAAAATCTGAGGACCAAGTTCAGTGAAATGGAATCCGAGCTTCTAGAAGAATCATGCCCCACCACCACCACCACCAGTTTGGGAACAAATTTAAGTCTAAGAAACATTGATATGAGCACAAGCCTCATATTTAATATAAACATTTGTATTAGCTGTCAATATGCTACCCTGTTTATTTCATTGCTTGAAAGGTTCTCGTTAGTGTTTGGGTGAATAACTTTAACAGCTTCCCTGATCGTGCTTGTATTTATACAACAATGAATCAACATTTATACTCCAAATCACTGGTAGGATTTTAATCTGTGAAGTCGGAAGCTTGCATGCTGAGTCTCATCTAGAGTCTGTCTATATTTGGGAGTGGAAATTCAGACACAATATGCAGCTGAATTACCTCCCTTCCTTTACCTCTGAGCACAGCGTGCTCAGTGATTTTTGAAAGTCTCCTGCAATACTTCATACTGGTTAGCTATGAGTGAGTGTAGGAAATACATTGAAACAGTCATTTTGTGACTGCCTTCCAAGGCCATGATTAAAGCCCAAGCTAATAGGCTCTTTCCCTGTCTCTCCCTCTCATCTCTCAGTTAAGTTTTTATAACTTTAAAAAAATATATATCTTTTGTTTATGCATAGGTGTGCGAGGCTATCATCTGTATGGAGGTCAGAACAAGGACCCTGAATGAGTGCTTTGGAACTGGAATCACAGGTCTCTCTCTGTGAGCTGCCAGACACAGGGTAGGGGACCTGCACTCAGGTCTTCTGGAAGTGCAGCGAGTGCTTTAACAGCTGCGCTCTCTCTCCACACCCCAAGTATCTGTTTTTCAACTTAATTTGAAAAGGAAAAGAAAACAAATGAGAATAAACAATGACAAGAGATTAATCAAAGTAAAGCATTAGGTTCTCTTGTGCTACTTAGAAAAACCCAAACTGATGGGAGAAATGCCTCTTGTCTTTAACTATTTCAGGATAAAAGAGGACAAAAGAAATATCAAAAGAAGCTTTTGTGGCCAGCCTGATATCTGTGCAGGTGAAAAGATTATATTCTGCTTATGAAATGGTATTCTAGTCTTCTGGGAGACACACCCCACATCCAATGAGATGCACCGGAAGCTAGGATGCTGCTCTCACTCCGTTTAGGTGCTCATCTCTAGGCAGAGAGACCAGCTCCAGTCTAAATCTGGTCTCGAATCTCCTCAACATCAAAACTGGTTCGTGACAGTGTGTGTATTAGTTACACAGCTTTTAAAAATGGGAATTACATTTGCCTACTTCAAGTCTAGCTTAGCAGTAGGAATTACAAACAAGTGTGTGTGTGTAATCTGTGTGTGTGTGCATTTGTGTGTGTGTGTGTGTGTGTGTGTGTCACATATATGGGGTACGTTTGTATGTGGTATGAGTATATGGTATGTGTAAGTATGATGTATGTGAATCTGCAGTGTATGGGTTTGTCTAATGTGATGTGTGTGTATATGGTATGGGTATCTGTAGTGTGTATACATGTGTATGTATGTGAGTATATGTTTGTGTAAGCCTGGTATGTTGCATCTGTAGTGACTCTATAGTGTGTGTGCTTACGGTGCTTGTATACAAGCATGCTTTTGTGTATGAATGTATATATGGTATGTTCTGTCTTGACATGTATTGTATGTGTGTGTTCTATTATGTGTGTATTTGTCAAATGAGAGAAGGTAAGATGTTGTCTACCTTCTGCAGTCTTTGACAGCATTACACAAATTAATATAAGGCAGATGAAGTGAACTTGGCTTAGAAGAAAGTCATGAAGTGGTTGCTAATTAGATAGACAAATGAACTGACGTTTCATTCTTACTAACATATTTTATAACAGAGTTTTTAAACTAAGAAACAAAATATTTGATCCATTCCTTTTATCTAAGAGTTCTTAAATGCTGCCCAATTAGTACCTGAGGAAAAATGAGTAATGAAGGTGATATGAGATTTGAAATAGAGTTAGCCAGCGGCTCCAATCTGCTCTAAAGTGATCCACCTGTTACTTTAAATTACAATTTCAGTAATGGCTTCTGCAAAGAATCCATCATCTGCTAGGCCTTATTATACACACATGGTCTTAAAAGGCAGAGCAGTAATTTCCAGCCTCTAAATTACTCTTACAGGTAGTGATGGCGCTTTGCCAAGTCTAAATTGTTAGAGTGTAAGAAAAACCTTATCGTCATCCTTCGCTACAACAAAGTAATTTTCTCTATAAAACACTGTTTGTGTTCCCCTTTGGATGTTTACTACACAAGAAAAATAAAAATATTGAAAGACCAAGTACATAAGGGCTTTTGTCATTCACTGTGGATGGGAACAGATGGAGTTCTCACAGTGCTCCGGGCACCTGATGGTTATAATTGGTTCTTCTGCCCCAAGCCTCCCTCTCTTTGTCTTCCTATTCCCTCCATTACTCACAATGAGAGGAGACCACAGGCTTTATTCATTGTTGTTGGTGGGTTTTTTTGTTTGTTTAATCACTCTTACTAGGGACTACAGTAGTTTATTTATTTGCTTCTAACTCTTCTGTCCCCCTTTGCATGACCCTGGTAGCCATGTCCAGCATTTTGGAATGCTTTCCCTCCTGACTCCAGGGCTGTCTTCTCTCACCTTACAGATATTCTCATGAAGTTTGGTCATGTAGTGAAGATTTCTGACCATAGCAGATGTTTTTAAAAAGACGAGGCCGAGGCATGCCTAAACAAAGGCACTTTTCTGCTGGCCCTCAACAGGGAAGGTTCTAGAGATTTTGCAGAACCTGAGAGATGGAAAGAGGTAGCTGACGTGTATTTAGAGAATCATCGAATGCAAGATTAATACTACTGACAAACGGGGAGATAGCTTAGCTGGTAAACTACTTGGTGCTTGCTCTATACATGTGAGGACTTGAGTTGGATCCGTAGACCCCATATGTAATCTCAGTTCTGAGGAGGCAGACAGGCAGTTTCCTGCAGGTCACTGGCAAACCAGCCAGCCAGTCTAAGAGGTGAGGTTCAGGCTAATGAAAGACTTCGTCTCAAACAAGGTGGATGGAGCCTAAGGAGTAGCATCTGAGGTTGACAGCTGACCTCTATACACATATATACCCATACATACATGAACTTGTATGCACATCTACACACACCACACGGTTAACTGTCTTCATGTGTAGGGTATTTGAAATATTAATGGGCATGATGTGTCTAAATTTGTTGTGGTGATCTTATTTCCATTTTACAGTCGACTTGGAGCCTGAAGACGCTTATGTTGTTGCTGTTTCTTCTTGTATATGTATCTATGGATGTGTGTATGGTGTGTGTGTGTGTGTGTGTGTGTGTGTGTGTGTGTGTGTGTTCATGTCTGCAAGAGTGTGCATATCCATGCTACAGCCTTCTTGTGGAGGCTGGAGGATGGTCTCAGGTGCCAATCCTTGACTTTACTTGCTTAAGACAAAGGTTCTATTGCTCATCTGTGTGCACCAGGATAGCTGGCCCACGAACTTTAAGGGATTTTGTCTCTCCCTCTGTCCTTGCCATATACAAGTGCTGAGGTGATAGATGTGTATGCTACTGTGTGCAGCTCTACATGGACCCAAACTCAGGTTGCCATGCTTGTACAAGAAGCATTTTTATCAACTGAGTTAGTTAACTTTCCAGTCCCTGTTGCCATTTAACTAAGAAAAAAAAAAAACTAAGACATTTTAACTTAGAAACAAAAGCACTTTTGTGTTCCTCTGACTTTACAAATATCCATCAAATCTATTTTTCTTAGCTGAGAAATGAAAATGAAAATTTTAATTTGTTATTGATGCTTATATTGCCCACCTAAAGCCATCATCCTGGACTCTAGTGAGAGGTTGCTTTCTGGTTTATGTTTGATTCACCCACATCAGCATCCTCCTGAGAATTTTGCATTCTGTTTCTAATGTTTGTGATAACTTTTCCCAAAATTATGTATGTTCTTAAAGTAGGGGGTCAATGCAATGTACTCTTTTTCATTGGTTCCTCAGAGTCCACACTAAAATGTAGTATCTAATACTTATTTATGTGGGGCAGACACCTTGAAGTAATTATGCTACATAAAACTTGTGTGTTGGTCAATTAAAATCAGAATCCATGTGCATTTAGTGCCATTTTTAAGGGGAAAAACACACATTGGGGGACAAGAAAGAATATGATAAAAATATCCTGTATGTATTTATCAAATAATAAATAAAACATTTTCAAACATACACACATCTTGTATGTAGCTTAAAGCCTTTATATTGGCAGGATATTAAAGAATGTTGATGTTTCAAAATGAATGTGGATTGTGTTAAAGTTTTATTTTATGTTATATAAATTTAAAGTTACTTCTATTGTGTTTTGTGGTATATCCTGAAAACAGTTTTATTTCTGGACGTGGTGGTTCACAGTTATTGTTTTAGCTCCCAGAAGGCTGAGGAGGGAGAGTTACCAATTTACATCTTGGGTTAAATTGTGAGATTCTGTTTCAAAAAAAATTTTTTTAAAAAAGGAAGAGTTGGTTCTAAAATGGTGTCCAATATTTATAATAATATATGTACTTACTAATAAGTGGATATTCGACAAAAATACAGAATACCCAGGATACAATCCACAGAACTCAAGAAGGTTAACAAGCTAAAGGGCCCTAGTGAGGATGCATAAATCCTTTTTAGGAGAGAGAAGAAAGCAATCACTGAGGCCAGAGGGAGGGGGAAACCTGGGTGGGAGAAGGAACAAGGAGGGAAAAAGAGAAATATAATCAGGTATTGGGCCAGCAGAATGAATGGAAATATACAACCTTGGGAGGTGGAAGGTGGGGAGGATCCTCTAGAATGTACCAGAGACCTAGGAATGAGAGATTCTCAGGACTCAAAAGGGAAGGACCTTAGATGAGGCGCCTAACAGTGGGGAGAAGGGACTTGTAGCGTTCACCTCCAGTAGAAAGACAAGGGCATCAAGTAGAAGGATGGGGTTGCTCTCCCACAATGAAAAACTCTGACCCAGAATTGTTCCTTTCTAAAAGAACTACAGGGACAAAAAAGGAGAAGAGACTGAGGGAAAGGAGGTCCAGTGACAGGCCCAACTTGGGATCCATCTCAAGGGGAGGCTCCAAGCCCTGACACTATAACTGATGCTCTGGTGTGCTTACAGATAGGAGCCTAGCATGGCTGTCCCCTAAGAGGCCCAACAAGCAGCTGACCAAGACAGATGCAGATACTTACACCCAACCAATAGACTGAAGTTGGGGACTCCTGTGGTTGAATTAGGGAAAGGCTGGAAGAAGCTGAGGAGGAGTGTGACCTCATAGGAAGACTAGTAGTCTCAACTAACCCAGACCCCTGAGATTTCTCAGACACTGAGCCACCAACCAGGCAGCATACACTAGCTGGTAAGAGGCCTCTGACAAATATACAGCAGAGGATTGCCTGGCCTGGCCTCAGTAAGAGAAAATGCACCTAACCCTCGAGAGACTTGATGCCCCAGGGAGTGGGGAGGTCTGGTGGGGTGGGGGTGGGGGGCTGGAGGTATAACCTCTTGAGCACAGGGGGGAGGAAGAATGGGATGAGGAACTGTCAGAGGGTAGACTGGGAGGGAGATAATGACTGAACAGTAAAAAAAAAAAAAAAAAAAAAGAAAAGATTAAATATATTAAAAAATGAACAAATAAATGTATAATAAATACATGTATAACTTTTTAAATAGTAAAATCTATACTGGCTATCCAGTCTTTTTATAAGAAAAAGAAAGAGAGAAAGATAGAGAGGAAGAAAGAAAGAAGGAAAGGAAGGAAGGAAGGAAGGAAGGAAGGAAGGAAGGAAGGAAGAAAAAGAGAGAAAGGAAGATCTGTGTGTTCCATAGTAGATGTGAAGGGCTTGAAGGTCGGGAGATGGCTGCAAAAAAAAAGTTCTTTGTAATTACTCAGCTTATTAGATTGGCAGTGTGCACAATGCATGACTTCACTCATATCTCTTAATGTCCTTCCACAATGTACTTCTATTATATAAGTAAAGTTAGATTCCAGGCTGACTTCTGGTGAGGGAACATCAAATACTTCAATGTTAATTTTTACATTATTCTTGGGCTGTCCCACTTCTGTTTTATTTTTTCATGATCATGAGAATATGTTATTTGATAGGTATATAATAAATATGTATTTTTGTACATCTAATTTTTCTTCTTTTTATTATTTCTTGAGAATTTTGTACAATATGTTTTTTCATATTTATTGTCTTCCTCCAGGTCTTTACAGGTCCCACACAACTTCGTGGCTAGCTCCTCCTTCTTGTGTGTGTGTGTGTGTGTGTGTGTGTGTGTGTGTGTGTGTGTGTGCTCAATCCCCAGTGTGGACTATCCCTACCTAAGGAGCTATCTGCCTTTGATAGAACCTGGAAGAAGAAAAGTTTATTTTCTTTAAGAGTGAAGGTTGACCATGTCCCTTCCAGTGGAAGGTCACACTCCCAAGAGTATATGGGCAGCACCTTACATACTTGCTGGGTTTAAACCCCTTTTTTTCTTAATTATTAACAAATATATGTGATCTGTCATGTTAAATTCTACACGGTGCTGTGAGGTACTGTAGCAAAGATATTTTTACTGGCTCCTGGAGTTCACCACACAGTTTGAGCAGCCATTCCTTGCATGGAACACACTTGCCTCCTTTTACTAATCAGAGTGGGTGTAGATTTGGGCATACACCAACCAGGAGGGTAATGAACAAAAAACAAAGCTCCCAGTTTACCAACTGACTTGAAAATTAACAGCCTAAACTTAGAACTTCATTACTGAATCCCCACTGGCTAAGGCTGACTCTGGAGCATGAAAAAACAATGCTTTGTCCCCACTCAGTGCTTCTAAGGAGTGAGGATAATTTGAAAGCTTAGAAATTGCAGCTTAACGTGTGAGTTTTTCTGGAATAGGAAGGAATCTACCACTACCGAGGTCATTTAAGCTGGAATGTGTGCATTGTGTATGCATGCATCCATAGGAGGCAGAATGCACACTAATTAAGTTCCACAAATCAATCATTTTGAGGCATGTGATTCATAGCTTTAATATAAAAGGTTTGTTTTAGGACTAGTTGCTTTGCATAGTTCTTTGTAAACTATTATGCAATGAATGGACACATTAATTCAAATATTCTATCAAAAGAAAGTTGTCTGAGGATGGAAAAAATAGCTCGGTAATTAAGAGCACCTATTGCTCAGTAATTAAGAGCCCAGGTTTGGGTTCCAGCATTGACAAAATAGCTTTCAACAGTTTGTAATTCTAGTTCTAAGGGATCCAGGTCATTCTTCTGGCCCCCAAGGGCACTGAAGGCATGTGGTATGGATACATGCATGCAAGAAAATCATAAACACACACACACACACACACACACACACACACACACACACACACACACACTTCCCTTCCCAGTCTTTTCTTTAGATTTAAATGATCTCCCTTTGTTTCCAATTATCTCTTAATTATCCTCAATCCCATTCATCCCATTTTTCTCTTATCTATTGTAGCTATTTGTGACACCATTGAATTTTAGCTCCCATTCTCAAGAGCACTAGTGGTATGTTAATTTGTTAGAGCAACCTCAGGTTCTCCACTTAGCTCACTCTGTATGTCTTCTTTAGACATGCTGTCTTCGCTTTGCATTCTACCATGCTGGATCACTGTGCAGCAATACTTTACCAGCAAAGCTGGTAAGTAGCAGGCCAGTATTTGGTGGCGACAAATCAGGACAGCTTTTCAGGTTCCTTTGCTTTTCCATTACACTTTTATCTTGACAAAATCCACTTTAAATGGAATTCCCACCAGCATTCCTTTTACACTAAAGGTTAGACCCAAGAACTTACACAGATTTTGTCTGTTTGAACAGCTGCTTGGAACTGCTCTAATAGTTGTCAAAATCTTCTGCTATAATCTTTTGGTAAGGGAGCTGTTAGTTTAAATTGCTTATATTGAATTAGGTATAAATGATACATTGGGATGTAGAAGCCATTGATTTTACCATTCCCAGTCCATTTCCAAGTTCCTTGTGCTTCAATGCTTTGAGCACTGAGATTTATTATATTTGCTCTTTCAACCTCTTTTTAGCGATCCATTTTTGTTAGATTTCTTCAGACTTAAAGAAATGGCAAGATATGAGGTTCTAAGCATCCGTTTGGGGAATATAACTACATTTCTGTTGTTTATATTTTCTTTATGATTCTTCTTCATTCCTACATTAGCTCTCATTGGTTTGTAACAAAGTCTTTTGTCCGCAGACAATTCTTATTATCTTAATACAGAAATGTATATCTATTTAATAGGTTAGCATTTGTTGATCATCAGTATCAAATGCTATGGTGGTTTAAGGTAAATTAATCAAACATAATAGTTTAGAAATTAAATAGTTATAAGAAAATACAATCAAAACAAAATTACGGTTCACATTTAAATAACCTGATGGTAATTGTCTTAGTCAGGGTTTCTATTCCTGCACAAACATCATGACCAAGAAGCAAATTGGGGAGGAAAGGGTTTATTCAGCTTACTTCCACATGGCTATTGATCACCAGAGGAAGTCAGGACTGGAACTCAAGCAGGTCAGGAAGCAGGAGCTGACGCAGAGGCCATGGAGAGATGTTCCTTGCTGGCTTGCTTCTCCTGGCTTGCTCAGCCTGCTCTCTTATAGAACCCAAGACTTCCAGCCCAGGGATGGCACCACCCCTTTGATCACTAATTGAGAGAATGCCCCACAGCTGGATCTCATGGAGGCATTTCCCCAACTGAAGCTCACTTCTCTGTGATAACTCCAGCCTGTGTCAAGTTGACACACAAAACTAGCCAGTACAGTAATTGAAGGATTTATTTTAAGAATGAAAGGATATTAGGGACCAGCCTATAAGGGTGGAGAATAGCTCAGCAAATGTGGGTGAACCAATGACTTTAAAGTTGTCCACTTGAACCACATGGGTCAAGCTGGCTTATTGGACTCTTGACAGAGCATCCTCTATATTCTACTTAAGTGTGGTTAGTGTGTAAACAATCTGATAAGCTATCGGGAGGTGACTTCTCATTGACCTTGCTTTCCCCGTTCTACCTTAGGCTATAGATATACAAGTCCCTGTAGAACTATGAATCAGTTTACCTGTAGTTCAGTGTTGATCTCTCAGTGTAAGAACAGTTCACTGCCATTTTCTTGACCACCTTGGTAGACTTGTCTTGTCAAACTAGGGACACTAAGACTGGACATCATTCTGATGTGGCTATTATTGTCTGTATAAATAATAAACTTTCTGAATCCATTTGCCTCCTTGGTTTCTGTAATACTGCTTGGACAGCTGCAATGCTAATCCTGTAGTCCTATTAATAAACCTGCTACTCTACATAGACTTCGCCATTCAGCAGGGAAATTTCAATTTCTTTGAAGTATATGATGCCTTTGATATATCAATATTACACAACTGCATTTCATGATAAGTTAAAAACTTTCAGATTTACCATACTGGGGCACAAAAGTAATAGTTCTTTCCATTTCTGGTATAGTTTATGTCAATCATCATAGTCCTTGCTCTGTTAAACTTAATTGACATGATTATTTCAGATTTTATTTATTTTATGTATATGTATGTTTTGCATGCATGTGTGTATGCATGTTATGTGCATACCTGACACCTGTCGAGGTCAAAGGAGGATACTAGACTCCAGGAAACCAGACTGAAGGATAGTTGTCACACCATGTGGGATACCAGGAATTGAACCTGGCTCCTAAGCAGAAGACAATACTCTTAACCACTGAACCATTTTCTCTAGTCCTTTCATATACATATTTAACTTAATCATAAAAGAAGTTGATTTTTGTTTTGATTCCCTAGATTCAGTAGAGTAAAAGTAATATAATAGATAGATAGAGGGAGGGATGGATGGATGGATGGATGGATGGATGGATGGATGGGCTGATGAGTGGAGGGATAGAGATTGGTGGGTAGGTGGATGGATGAATGAACGGATTGATGGATCGATGGATGGAAACTAGTAAAAACTGACACTTATTTTATACCTCTCAAGTTCCATATGATTTTAAGTCATTTAATTATTAACTCAGACCAGAAACATTGTGGGGTTTTTAAAGGTTTTATATAAAAAGAAATTTAAATACCAAAGTAGTGTGTATCCTAAGGTAAAAATAAAGATCATTATGAGTAAGTAAATTAATAAAATATTTTATCAAAATCTAGGAAAAAATTACCTGCACTTTGTATTTACATGTTGGCACACCTTTCTACTTAAAAATATTTCATTTTCAGATTCTTCTTTGTAATATTTCACATGCTATATTAATTTCAATTTATTCTAGATCTAGTGCAAGTCGGGATGCTTATATTTGTTTATTTTAATTTCTTGTCATTTAAATGCCAGCTTAAACTGAATCACCAATTGCATAAATTTTATATCTTGATCATTTGCATCTGAATTGAATTAATGCAAATCTCACCATACAAGAATTACACACACACACATACACACACACACACACACACACACACATGCTTGCATGCACATGTTATTTTTTTCTGAGTACAATCTTGAAATCTTTGTTTTTCCACAGCTAAAAGACTTTGTGAAAGTGCAAAATAATTGTCCTATATAAAAGTGAACCCAAGCCATTTAATGTTAAATTGACATGACTTTTGTGATTCGTTAAATTTTGTTTGTTTTTGTTTGTTTTGTTTTCTTTGATTTGTTTTAGTTTGTTTTGTTTTTTAAACTTTAGAAGTTTGGTGAAGGTGATAGTTTGGCAACTTGTGTAAATGTAAATTGTTCTCTACTTATAATAGATGTCCTGTAACATTATAAGCAACCCAAGCTTGATTTTAATATTTTCTGCAGCAAATATCAGGGATATACTTCTAAAATATTTTTACTCCAAACACAATGCTTTCTGAGGACTAGCTATATGAATGCTGTCAAAGTGAAACTGCAGTGTGACATAGGAATTGGTGGTACCAAGAGGGAATAGTGATTTTATTTGCCACTCCTGATCTTTCATAGAATTGAGGGTAAAAAGGAAGACTCATCCAGACTCTCAGTACTTCTTCTTTAGAGTTCTCAGAGCAGCAGTGTTCAGTGACATAAACAAGTGTCCTAAAGTGACATCAAATAGTGTGGTGCTGCATCACATTACTGTGTCCAAAATAAACAGAAGAAGGTTGTGTTTCTGAAGCCCATTTTCGTTTTACACAATACTGTCACTTAGTTAAAAAAGTAAAGGACGAGGTAGTACTGTTCAAGTCACACCTAACCTGCACTGGCTAGAATGGACCAAGATGTCTACAACCTTTATCCCCAGAGAACAAATGTGTAAATTCACCAAATGAAGAATGACAGCTCTCAGGAAGTTTTCTGTAGATAAATATGTTTTTCACTTTTGTTTGCTGGAGTTTTGTATTACTTTGTTCATACACAAACTCATTAATTTCTGGGATATATAGGCTCTTGTACAAATCTCTAAAGGAAGATTTTTATATTTTAACAGCTTTTCAGCCTAAGCATTTTTGTAGCATCACTAAAATGTTATGGTATGAACAAGGTTTCTAATAAGACAAAACACAGACTTCAGAATGAGCGTGGTGGCTGGTATCCATAGAGTCACTTGTATTGATTCCAAGTGTATTGGTATGGAAACATCAGAGCATACAGTAAGTTAACTTGTAAAGGGACTCTTAATAATTTTCATAAATAAAGGAAACTCATTTCCTCAAGAATTTATTACTTTAAAGTATTTCTCATACTAGTTGGCCATGAGTTGGATGTATAATGATTTAGCCTTTAAAAGTATTACCAAGATTTCTCTCATCCAGAACATAAGTAGAGAAAATACAGTATGAACTCAACTCATTCACTATGAAAGATCCTACTGGAATTATCTGTATCTACTCAAAGCTATCATCTAACTTGCCACACAACACAAAGGGGTGCCTAAAACTTCATGCCAACTGATCACAAGTAGCTAGGAATTTTTATATACAAAGAAATTTAACCATTCACTTTTCTGTGACACCATTTCCTTTTGATTTCAAATCCATGGACATATCTCACAAAGTTCAATGATGCAGACAGAGAAGAGTAAGTGACAGGAATGGGATGCCGAAAGCAACATTGTTGGCAAGCTGGTTGGCCAACACAGAGAAACTTTTGGAAACATCAGAAATACAGAATTAAAAAAAAAAAAAACAGGGTATGATTACTATACAACTTCTAGAGCCTCAAATATAAAAATAGGCAATGTGAGTATCAGATGTACATTTTCCAATAGTTTCAAAAAGAAAATCAAACAAAGTAAAATCAGCAGGCTTTTTATAAACATAGATGGTCCCGAAAGAACTAGAACTGCACAGAATGAACATACTGTGGAAAATGGCATTTATTTTGTTAAAACCAATTAAATAAACCTCATGGTGACTGGACCTGTGACAGTTGAGGGGATTCCCATATGAGTAAGAGAATACACTAATGATCTCAGCTTAACACTGCTTCTAAGGCAACTTTACCTGCTACTCCATCTCCATGCATAGAGTCTTCTGCCCACTCATTCACTTCCCTTATAGTATAAGCTTATCTGTTTCTCTCATGAGAAACATATATTCCCTACATAGTCTATTTTGGCTTCATCATGTCTGCAGATTTGATTCCTATATGTGCAATTTCTGCAGGCATCTGTAATCCTATGCCTTCTCATTAAAACCTGTACTTTCATTTAGTATTCTGTATGTTCAGGATATTTACAATTAAACCCTGTTTCATTCAGTCTTTTGTTTCTATTGACTTCTGGTCCCTAGCCTGTCTTCTCAACATTAACTGCAATGCTTTGTCAGTACTTTCTGGGTTTTAGATTTAATCAATTATTACCTTTTATCTTTAGTTATTTATGATCGTTCTTCAGTCCTTAGACAACCCCCACATCTCCTGGCATACATTCTGAGTTCTGATCATTTTTGGCTCTTTGCCCAATTCCTCATTCATGTTCTACTTTTTACTTTAGTCTTAGCTTCATTTTAGGACCCTGGCTCCCTGTCTTGTGCTATCAATTCATTATGCTTTGTGGTTCTAATGCATATACTATACATGTAATTTTTTATATCTTTCACAAATTCAGATACATTCATTATTAAATGGTCTACTATCAGTAAATGGGCCATTTGAATTGCTTGACTTCTCTTTATAGAAGTAATATATATTGAAAAGGCAGTAGCTACTTTTAAAAGAATCACATGACAAGAGTCGATTACAGAGCTAGAGAGAATGTTCAATGATTAAAAGCATTTGCTGTACAATCATGAAGAAAAGGGCTCACATCCCAGAACACATGTAACCATACCAATGTCCCCCAAATGCCTGTAACTCCATCTCTTGAGGATCTGATACCCTCAAGTCACCTATGCCTGCAGAGACATCTATGAATGCATATACTCACATAGAAATATACATACATATCCAAACATAAACATTTTTTAAAAGTCATTGTTAACTTTTCATCATTAACTGCATCATTAGGATATAGCACCAAGAAAACTATTTCTGGCAGCTTTAGAGCTGCAGGTTGGTCATAAAAAAGAATGGAGCAACTTCTGTGGAGATTGTCTTTCACCTGGAGAGTCAGCTTCTCCACCTGGCTCAGCACCAGAGTGACATGCTAACTAACACCTTTCCCAGAACAACACTGACTGGATACCACTCAAATAAATTGATGTTCATCATTTAAATAACTCATTTGGCAGGAACAAGCCATTTGGATGCCAATCTGAAGAAATGAAAGTAGGGCATGGCCAAAAGGAACATTTGGGAGAAGCATCTTATGTTGTGTCAAGCCACAACATCATTTAGTTATAGTTTTACTCTCTCACAGAACAGACCTGAGATATTAGAACTTACACACATTACAAACATAGATATTTTAATGGTAAAATCGCCTCATGAATACACAGAAGTTCAGAGGTTTCATCCAGAAATGACCCAATGCAGACCAGATATATTCTGACAGGATGTCATGGTGATTCTTTGTAAATTCACCAAGGTAAAGACTTAGGTTTCCTTTCACATGAACAAATAAATCCATACTTTCTGTTAGACACTCAGGCTACAGATTACATTCAACTAGTTATGAGTTTTTGGTTTCTGGTGTTGTTGACAATGTAGTAACCATTGTGAACTAGACACTGCAAAACATATAAGTTAAAAGGATAGGTATTGATGACTTTTCCAGTTTATAACTAACCTGACATTTAGATAGGCTAAAAATATTGCCCTAGGTCAATTATATGGCTAGTAGCTTAATAGGTCTCTGAAACAAAATTATCAGATTCCAGTATTCATATTCAGTATTCATATTCATATATTATCTTATTGAAAATTTACCTCTCTATTTTATATGAAAAGGTCAACTAAGTTCCCGCTTTGATCCTGCCTTATTAAGTATTAGTGTTCATCAGCCGGGTGGTGGTGGCACACGCCTTTAATCCTAGCACTTGGGAGGCAGAGACAGGCAGATTTCTGAGTTCAAGGCCAGCCTGGTCTACAGAGTGAGTTCCAGGACAGCCAAGGCTACACAGAGAAACCCTGTCTCAAAAAAATCAACAACATCAAAAAAAAAAAAAAGTATTAGGGTTCATTTATTCTACCAAAGTCACCTATCCATCACTTTACAATTTGAATACTGGAGAATATGCAGAGTGAATGTAAGTATGGGGAAATATAGGAGTTGTTGTTAGCTCTGTAGAGACAATTCACTCCATTGTAAAGCTTGTTATCCATATTCTGAAATATGGATTCATACAAGAATTCACTCTGGGACACAGGGGTTTGCATTTCAGCTTTGAGGCCCAAATCATTGCCATAGATTATGATCATAATATAGTTGTGTCAGGATGAGCTTTCAGTTAAAATTTAACATAGATATACTGCTCAATAAAACTTGAATAAACTTACAAGATTTGAGGCTTGGCACCATAAAGAAAGCCTATGAAAGGCTATTGGTGAAGCCTATTTGCAGTGGAACACGACAGCATATTGGAGATCCAGTACCCTGGGATGATCACCAAGAACAGCAGCAGCAATAAAGTGGATCAGCCTGAGCTCAGAGTGCTAGAGAGAGCAGAGCTGAAGAAGTGATTCCAGCCCATTGGAGAAGCCAAGAAGATCATGGGTGGATCCCAGACACTGAAACAAGAAGCTCTAACATTGAAATTGCCTTGGAAAGATCTCAAGATTTTTGAGATGCCAGATCCATAGGATAACTCCTTAGGAATTCAGCTAACAGGAGGTGGAATCAGCCCAGGAAAAGTTTGTGGTAGTCAACAAAGGTGAAAATGGAATTGGAGATCGGAAAACCACTTTGACATCAGACATGGAGATGCAGCGTTTGAATTTACCCAGCTGGTTTCCTGTCTTGATTTGAGAATATAGTTACGTGATTGGATGCATCTCAGAAGAGAATTTAAACTTTGGACTTTTAACATTGTTGAAACTGCTAGAGACTATGGGGATTTTGGAAGTTGGACTAAATGTACGTTTTTATTATGCTAGGGCTAGATATGGCCCCCATAGACTCTTGCATTTGAACAAGCCTATGGGGGCCAGAGAGTGGCATATGCTTGGCTCATGAAGTGGCACTATTAGAACGTGTGGCCTTGTTGGACTAGGTATGTCACTGTGGGTGTGGGCTTTAAGACCATTATCCTAGCTGCCTGGAAGTCAGTCTTCCACTAGCAACCTCCACATGAAATTGTAGAACTCTCAACTCCCCGTGCACCATGTGTGCCTAGATTCTGCCATGTTCCTACCTTAATGGTAATGAACTAAACTTCTGAAGCTGTAAGCCAGCTCCAATTAAATGTTGTACTTATAAGAGTTGCCTTGGTCATGGTGTCTCTTCAAATCAGTAAAACCCTAACTAAGACAGATATCAATTACTATCTTATAATATATCATGATCTTTTGTTTAGAAATAAGCCATTAAATGGATAGAACTAGAAAATATCATCCTGAGTGAGGTAACTCAATCACAAAAGAACACATATGGTATGCACTCATTGATAAGTGGATATTAGCCCAAAAGCTCAGAATACCCAAGGTACAATTCACAGACCACATGAAGCTCAAGAAGAAGGAAGACCAAAGTGTGAATGCTTCAGTCCTTCTTAGAAGGGGAACAAAATACTCATGAGAGGAAATATGGAGACAAAATGTGGAGCAGAAGGAAAGGCCATCCAGAGACTGTCCCACCTGGGGGATCCATCCCATATACAGTCACAAAACCCAGACACAATTATGGATGCCAAGAAGTCCTTGCTGACAGGAGCCTGATATAGCTGTCTCCTGAGAGGCTCTGCCAGAGCCTGACAAATAGAGAGGAGGATGCTCACAGCCAACCATTGTACTGAGCAGGGGGTCCCCAATGGAGAAGTTAGGGAAAGAACTGAAGGAGCTAAAGAGGTTTGCAACCCCATAGGAAGAGCAATAATATCAACCAAGCAGGCACCTCAGAGTTCCCAGAGACTAAACCACCAACCAATGAGTACACATGTATGGACCCATGGCTCAAGCCACATCTGTAGCAGAGGATGGCCTTTTCGGGCATCAATGGGAGGAGAGGCCCTTGGTCCTGTGAAGGCTTGATGCTACAGTGTAGGGAATGCTTGGTTGGAGAGGCAAGAGTGGATGGGTGGGTGGGAGAACACCCTCAAAGAAGCAGGGCTGTGGGAAAGGGGTAGGGGTCCTGGGGGGGGGGGGGGAACCAGGAAAGAGGGTAACATTTGAAATGTAAATAAACAAAGCTATTGAAAAGTTCTATTAAAATGATATGCATCTATTAATGAATGTACACTATTTCCAATATTATCTTTGTAAATGGAGTTATAAAATTGTATCAGAGGCAATGTAGTATGAAGAACTAGAGGCCCTGTCTACCTTTAATGAAGCTAAAGTATTTGGCATAATATTTTCTTCTATAGTAGTCTCTTCAGGCCATGACAGCAACATTGTACATATACTGATCATAGCTTTATTTACTATATTTAATCTTAACATGTGGTTCATTTAATATTTATATATAGGCATTAGGGATTTTGTTCAAATGACACATGGTGCTATAGTAAGCAAGGTAAATCATATAGAAGACATGAACCAAGGTGTGATATGACTCTTCATACCAAGAGGATAAAAAAAAAATAACAAAATCTAAGATGCTATACTTCAACCCTAGCATCAACCAGAGGTCAATTTAGATTGCTTTCAAAAACTTTCAAGTTGATTTCTGTGACACATATAAATACACACACAAATATTTTTCTGTCTTAAAGGGGAATCAGAAAAAGAGAGAAAGAGGCAGAGAGACTGGGACAGAAAGAGGTGGGGACAGAAGAGAGAGGAGGTAGAATTAATTAGAGAATAGCCAGTAAAGTCTTACTCTCATGTAGTCTGTAATTATTTAAATTGCTGTCCATAATTTTAATTTGTATTCTCAGAAGATAGTATGGTGTTTAGAAGCAGAAACCCTACAGTCAACCAGAGGCCAATTTAGAATGCTTTCTAAAACCTTCAAGTTGATTGCTGTGGCATATCTTATCCAGCCTCTATAGACCATGATACAGGACATATGAACCAGGTAGCCCTGTATCAGAAGAAAATGAAAGATCAATTTTTGCATTGTATTTATTCAGCATGGCATAAAGATGTCTTTTTTTTTCCTGAAAGAGTCCAAACATCTATCTTTTACTTTGATTAGCAGGTATACTATAATCACTGGCAGTTTGTTCAGAAAAGGTCTCCCAGCCATCTTGTGGTCTGAGAGCCAAATACGACCAATTTTATTTGTGGATAAGGACAGCTTGACAGCCTTTTGGATAAGGATTATAAACATCATTCCCAAAATATACTTTTATCTATGTTTCTTGTGGCTTTTCCCTTCAAATGATGCAAGCAGAGAGACAGAAGTCCCTTCTCCTTATACCTGTCACATGTCTTCCATGAATTTTAGCCATGTTTGTTATTTTCATGTAGACTTTTTAAGTAGCTTTGGAAGAGAACTAGTGAGGGGTGTCCATGCCAGTCCAATACACCCAATCTTAGAAGCTTCAGCTACTTAGCTTTCTAGGATAAACACCAAATGATAAGATTTCTCTATTTTCTATTTCCCATATGCAGTTAAGTTAGTTGAATGTTATGGTCTGTTTCAAAGCTCAATTTTTCTTTGCATGGCTCACTCCATGTATAAGGTCTATCAGGATAGCGTCTGTGGATCCTCAAGACATATGCTAGCCAGATAAGTATATCTGTTCCCTTAGCCCAGCTATTAGAATAAATAAATTCAGCCTTGTTTTGAATAAATGAAGATCTGATGAGGAGGATGCTCAAAACAGTGAAAGAAAGAGTGAAGGGTAGTAGAAGGAGGAGAGAAAATGCACATGATGCTTGATGTGAGGACTAGTAATAAGCTATATATGCTTATAAAAAGTATACATACAAATAAGGATAGTATGTGCAGAGATAAGCAGGCAATCTGCCATACAAAAGAAAACAATCTGAATTTGTTTATAGACTTCAGTACAGGACTAGACTCTGACTAATAATTGTGTTGTTGACTCCAGCATGGATTTCCTTCACTACCACCAACACCTCATTCATGTGACTTGTGATGGATTGACTAGAAAATGTTAGGAGTTGAAGTGTGGATCCTTCTGGTATTTTAAATTAGAATTCCCCCATATGATCTGGCATTGGAATACTTCATTCTCACTTGGCTGATGATATCCTGCTTGAAGTGGCTTCAGAGGTAGCCTTTAGGAAAAAGTATATCACTGAGATCAGGCTTTGAGAGTTTAAAGACTCAGTACACTCTAAATCTTCTCTTTCTGCTTGGTCATGGTGTTTCATCACTGTAACGTAACTGATACAGTCCTCAAGATGTGCAAGTTCTAACTTCTAGTACCCCAGAATGATCACTGTAAGACACGATGGACTAAAAAACCAGTATGACTGATATTTTTATTCAAAGGGAGCTTTAGACAGGTTCCCACAAAGAACACTATGAAAAATGATGTTGGAGGTCAGAATGATGCTCCTGAAATCAAAGAAATGCCAGGGATTGATAGAAAAACCATGAGTACCTAGGAACAAGTCGTGGAATGGTTTATTACAGCTCTTAGAAAGAATTGACTTGCCACATCTGTAGAATCATGAGCTAATACAGTCCCATTTATTAAGCCAATGAGACTATAGAACTTCATTGTCTTAAGCCTGGAATATAGTACAATTTGAGTGTCATATGTAACTTTACATGGCTCTGATTTTATAGGCAAACAGAAAGCACAAGCATCAGGGAAGACAGGCAATCATGCCAGGAACTTTGGCCACCAAGTATTAAATGGGCTAAATGAGAGATGAGTAGTCTGGAGACCGGAACCAGTAAACACTCTCCTACAAGTCAGAGCACCCAGTGCTTGGAAAGTAATCCACAAATAATTGCATCTTAAATTAGGAATGCACACTATCTAGCAGATCCCTAGCTCTTATTTGTTTTTTTTTATTTACTTCCATTCTATGATGGGGATCTTTGTTTCAGAAATAAACTAAAGTGATCATCAAAGAAGGTGAGTGATTCAGGTAGAAATTAAACCTAGATCTGATTTAAGCCAGAACTTTTCTTGCCACTGTCATACATGGTCATATATATATACATATGTGTGTGTGTGTGTGTGTGTGTGTGTGTGTGTGTGATTAAATGTACGTATGGTAGTAGTTTTGTATCCATGTGCATAAGAAAAAAAAAGAAAACCAGGAAGATTTATAGATATAATATAAATTCTTCCCTCTAAGATATGGAATTGAAGCAGATAATTTACATGGAAATTACCTAAAAAGACTAGGATGCAGAAAACCTAGAAGCATTTAAATAATTTGAAATGATATAAAATTCATTTTGCTAAAATAAGACTAATCTGATAAACAGGTCATAGCTATAGACACAAGAAGATTTAAAATTTTACAACTTGACCAGTCAAGTGGAAATTAAATAATTAAACCTACTTAGAGTTCATTTCCACTGCTTGTTTTGAAGTCTGTGACTGATGTAGAATATTATTTGATCCTCGAGGGTCTCTATTTCTGCTGACTCTCATTAGTAATTACAACACCAGCAGTTTCATTACACTTACATTCTTACCTCTGTCTCTTTTCATAGACCACTTTCCCTTCTTACCTGATCATTTATTGCCTTAGGTATTAAAAAAAATGAAGAAATGCTATTACTTAGTGATAGACAAGGTGAGTTGACTTTCAGTGTTTTTTTGCTTGTTTGGATTTTGTTGTTTTTTGTTTGATTGGTTTTCTTTAATGGAAGATCATTGAGAAGCAATGATCAGGTGCAAATTTAGAGCATAAATGTTTCTGAAACAACATAACTTGATATGTATGTACAACAAGATATTGTATTCATAAAATGTAGTAAAGTCATACACTGTGAGCAACCATGACTCAAGATATACCAACTGTAGAAGCCTGAGCTAAAGGATCATGTCATACACCAGGACTCATTTCAGGATCATCTCAGAGAACTCCTTAGACAGTTCCAGAACAGCTTCAGAGACCCAAGGAAGGATTTATGCATGATTGCTACCTAGTACAGATATACAAGTGTGGTCTTTGAAGAATCTCAATTTGCTCTTGTATAGTATTTCTCTTTGTGAACATAGGTGTGCACCATCTGTAACAATGGCACTGTCTCTATTATAAAATAGCAGTGTGAGATTTGAAAAAAAGATTTATAGAGTGCATTCAGGGACATCAACTAGTATGGTAAAATACTCTCATGCATGTTATATATTGATAACACAGGTGCAGAAAAGACAATCAGTCAGTGTTGTGAGAACACATTAACATCTGTAAAATAAAGAAGTTGCTTTTTCCAACTTGAAAAGCATTATTTTGTTCTCAAAATTACATTTTAAATTATAAGTGCCATGCTTCTGAATTCCAACAGCCACTTCTCGACTTAACATATTCCAAAATCTACTAGAATATCATAAAAGAAATATACTTTTTTCTTCTACCTCTATATGGAAAGGCCATTGTCACCTTGACTACAGGCAGATGTAAATTCCTAAGCTTCTTTCAAGGTTTCTTATGCTGTAGTGAGGAGAAGACTAACAGCTATCCCTGAGGTCTCTCAGCAGCTGCAACCCTTGTGCCTTCCAACCCTTGTGCCTTCACTAAGGTTCTCATTGCTTCAGAAGCACCACCTACAATCCTGCAGATCTTGTCTCTTTCTCCATGACTATTCTGTGCACACACACAGAAAAGGTGCTCTGGTTGTTTCGTTAATAGGAGAAAGTCACAGAATGTCCTGATGTTAGTAGATCTTTCTATTAAAATGGATCTGTCTGTGGTTCTACAATTAAAGATATGTGTTGTTGCCAGTTTTTCTCTTCACAGTCACTGCTATGCCCTACAAATACTGGTATTGGAGTAATTCAGATGGATGAAACAGCTTAGGCTTTTACATTTCAGTTGTTCCACTATGACAATTTTAAAATAATTTACTCAGAGCCATTTAATCAATGTGTATATCTACATGTCTACATAGATATATAGATATACAGATATGTATGAAACTAATTGTTGAAAGGGGTCATGAACTCAAGAATGGAGGGCTTGATGGAGCATAGGAGAAATCAGAGAGCAAAGAGCATAGAAGTTATTTAACACAGTGTACTCATACAATAAAAAGTTAAAGATTATTTAGAGGTTATACAGTCACTTAATTTGTAACCTTTTAATTTTATGCCGATAGAAGGAGCCAAAATGAATTTCACTGAACAGTGTTCACCACAGAACTTAAAATTGGTTTTTAATTTACCTTTGAAAATGTTAGCTAGGTGTTTTATGTGCAATAAATGGCTGGCTATGTTGTAAGCAAAGAGTTCAAGATCTTGACAAAAGGAAGGAGTATAATGTAAGTATTGTTTTCAAAACAAGTGGCTTTTTAATGGAATATAACACAAACCACAGATACCTTATTAGGGATTTGTTAAATTAGAGATAATGAGTTTTATATGTTAGAAACAATAATTTTTTAATCATAAATATTTTCTAGTCCTTGCGAATCTTATGAGTCCTCAGTATTGGAGGGATATATTCTATTTCCCTAATAGTTCTGTGGTAGAGACTTAAATTGTTCTTCAATATCCATTTTCTTGTCCAGCTAAAAACCACATTTCCCAGCTTCTCTGGCAGCTTGTCATTTGAGTAGATGGGCATTGTACAAGTTGGGATCATGCTTTAAAACAAATGACTCTGTTTACCTTCTTTCTTTTTTTTTTTTTTTTTGAAATTATTTTTTTATTAGATATTCTCTTTATTTACATGTAAATTTCTCCTTTCCCAGGTTCCCCTCCAAAAAACAAACAAACAAACAAAAAAACAAACAAAAACAACAAGAACAAACCACTTTTGCCTCCCCCCTCCCCATACCTTATTTCCTCCTGATGAATGAAATGAAGCTAAGGGAGGTGGATATGGGGCATCATCTGAGAACACAAGAGGGAGACCTTCAGAAGACACAATACAGACTATAAAATGAAGGAATTTAAAGGGAAAATATGGCAGAGATTCCTCATTGTATGATGCTGGTCATGTTTGTGCCATCACAGAAACAGTAGGAGAGGGAAGTGACTGTAGTCTCACTTAAGCAAAGGTTATTTGCCCTTTATTACAATAATCAAAGTGGCAAATAAATGCTCTTTCAGAAAAATAAATAAAAAGTATGTGTGGAATAATACTTGTATTGTCTTTTCTACTAAATTTGTACCTGCATACACAACACCATATAAATCTATAAAATATCGCAGATTGCTGTTTCTTTCTTTAAAAATTCTCTGGAATTTTAAAACCTACTATCATTACAAATATATGTACTTGTCCCTAGTTTCATGTAAATTCCATGAATTTGCTCACTAGAGGAACTATTGCATGGCCCTTCCTGTTGAAATCCTCAACATTTCTGTATTCTTAGTAGATGCAACATGGCTTAGTTTATTGTAAGTGGATTTCATAAGTAGATGAATAAATGCATTTGCAAATGAGTTCCTGGAACATGCTAATGGCATTTTGTTCTGGAACATTTCCAAAATGATTGCATACAAACAAGTTAATATTACAGAGAGAGAGAGAGAGAGAGAGAGAGAGAGAGAGAGAGAGAGAGACTGAGGGCTGACTTGAGAGACAGACAAGTATTCAATGGCTGTTAACTAAAAACATTTGCACATAAATTTGATTACTTGGGAAAAAGCATTGGAGCCTGATTGACTTATACTGGAAATTGAAAATGGATTCCCTTGAAGTTCAAAGCTTTATCACAAATCACAGATTCATTAATTACCCTACATGGGGTCTAGGGAGTTGCCTGCTTGTAAAGTTAGCTGCCTTTATGTTCTTGAACTTAACCTAGAAAAGTAGAGTTTCAACAAATAACTAGATATTTTAACTTTGTTAATTAAACCATTATGCAAACAGAAAGTCTGGAAAATGCCAAGAGCCTATCATTTGTTGATGAGATATGATTTCCCTGTAATAGCATCATATGGATATCAAGCAACCATAGTGTGTTTAATCCAAGTAGATTACAGCACTAGAAAGATATTGAAATAACTTTTGCAAAATAGCACAGCTACCACTGTCAAGAGATAGAATCCAATCCATATACATCACAGAATCTGAAACATGTTTGGCATCTTTATTTTCCTATACATATTTGATATCCTGTATGGAGCACTGTCTCTTGTGTTTAAATCATTGACATGTTGATTATTTAGATTCTGAGCCTCACTTTCCTTATCTGCAGAGCAGAGTAACAATCACATCTAATTCATGATCTCCTGATGTGTGAGATCTTAGTGAATGTAATTCAGACTGTGGTACCAGGCTCACTGTCAGTGTGATATAAATGAGATGTATACTGATAAATATATGGTCAGCCCCAAGAAAAGCTTAATGGAGCAACAGACTGAATGGTTGGTAAATGCAAAACTAAATTTTCACTTAATAGATAACATTGATGCAATTAAAAATACTGCCAAAGAAAATGGTCTCTTTTTGTGAAATTGAAGAAAGAAATCTCAAAAACTCCAATACTCCCTGATGCTTTATTCTAGTTCATGATTTTCTTTAGTCTTTGCAAAGGTCTCATGTGATTCGTGTTCCAAGACACCAGTGGTGAATTTAATAAGGTCTTAAGCATTGTAAAATGCTTTTTTCCAGTTGTAGACATTTCAATAGAAAGCCTTATTTTGAGAAAACCTAAGATGTTGAATAAGCCTTTAATGATCTCATTCTTATCCTACACAAGGAAAAGTACCAGCAAGAGGGAGGCAGGGAAGAAAGGAAAAAGAAAGAAGGAGAGGGAAGATGAGAAAATAGATGAGAAGAAATTAGAGTATTATAGAAGGCAGAATGACCCAGTGTATCAGATTCCACTGATACAATTCCCTGACTATAGGCAAGGTCACATGACCAGGTAGAATCTGGAGCAGGTGTGTGTGTGTGTGTGTGTGTGTGTGTGTGTGTGTGTGTGTGTGTCTGTGTGTGTGGTATATGAATGTGCACTTGTGTGTGCACACTGGGGTGTGCATGTACATAGTCACTAAGTGCTCCATCAAGCTCTTTGGCTACAGACTAGAATACATAATTAGTGATGAGGATGTTATCATGGAAAGCACATAGGGAGTAACTGATTTCTGTTTGCCTAATGTGCTTCTAGAGCACAGAAGCATCAGAATTTCAGTTACTATTGAAAGAAAAATTACAGCAAAACCATGGAATTTTCTTTAAACTTTCAGCAATACTGCACAGGCTCACCTTATATACCAAAGGCAAATGTGCTCCATCCATGTATAATTTCTCTTCAGTTTATACTATTCTAAAAATAATTGAGATACAATTGAAAGTTATCACCCATAGATTCACTGTTTCCTCTCTTATATTGAAGTTTTGATTGCTAATATTTCTATGTGGATAATATTTTAAAGTAAATTTTCCTTGTATTTTGCAAAACAGACATAAAAAAAAATCACAGAAATAGCAAGAAATCCCAGCTATGCTTCTTTTTTTTAAATCACTAGGTCCACATCCATATACTATGTGGAGAGAGTCTAAATTGGAAGTCTCCATCAGGGCCCTCTCCTAGGAGCTCAGAGAACCTGTGGAAGAGGAGGAAGAAAGATTGTAGGAGTCAGAGGGAATAGAAGGCAGTAGAGCACAGCCCATTGAATCAACTAAGCAGAGCTCATATGGGCTCCTAGAGACTGAAGTGACAAGCAAGGAGGGGCTGCCTGGTTTTGCACCAGATCCTCTGCATATACATTATGGCTGTTAGCTGGTTGTTTTTATGGGACTCTCAACAGTAGGAATGGGTGTGTCTCTAAGTCTTTTGCCTTCTCCTGGGACCCTTTTCCTTCTACTGGGTTGCCTTGTCCAGCATCCATATGAAGGCTTTCTGCTAGTTTTATTGAATCTTGTTTTATCCTGTTTGGATGTTGTCTTTTGGAGGCCCTGTTCTTGTCGAAGCAAAACAGAGTGGTGGAGTGGATTTGGAAGAGGAAAGGTGAGGTAGAGAGCTGAAAAGAGTTTGGTGGGGGAGACAGACTGTGGTTGGGATGTGTTGTATGAGAAAAACATTTTTGACTTAAAAATAAGTAATCTGAAGACAGTGTTATAGGCTTTTACCTACAGCTTCATTACAGTCCGGATCTTTGGATTTGGCTGTCCTCTGGCTTTTCTAAATATAAAGCCCTCTCAGCTCCACACTACCACTCATCCCATGTTTGGATGATATGTTTAGAACCCTGTCAGGTTGCCTTTGATATCTTCTCTACTTCGTTCAAGGAGGAACAACTGATGGGTGGGGCCACTACACGCTCTTTCTTCTCACACCCAAAGTAATGCATTCTTACAGTCTTACTTTCTTTTCTTCCCTGGAACTATTTTTTGGGCTTAGGTACTTAGACTTAGTTTGAAACAAATCACGTAGCATATCTCATGGGACTATCACTGAGACTAAGTGGATTACTACAGAAGGCTACATAGGACAATGCACAGAACAAGCACAGTGTCGATGCCAATAGCCACTGTGGTCCCTCTGCAACTACTTACATATTTCTCTTACCTTACAAAAATTCTTAGAAACCATCTTACCATAGAAAATTCTTAGAAACTAAAGTTTTATTGTGGATTAAGATCAAGCTGCAAACTAGACAACTCAACAGTGAGTGCAGAGCAAAGGCACAAAGGAAAGGGAGAAATAGTTCCTCACTGAAGAATTTGCCTCAATGGAAACAGTTGGATCAATACTATCGATACATAAAGCCATAGAAAAAAAATAACAACTAGGCCAGAACTAGCCTATCACCTATTTACCTATTTCAAAAAGCAATGCTTCGTTAACACATGGCTATGCCCATGCAGTTATGTATGTGTAGGTATGATTTTATGTACAAGATCAGAATTGAAGTAATTACAACTTAAATCTTATTAGATGATAACTATAAAGCTACAACTACCTTAAATTTTTTGTTGAGCCATGGGCTAGATGGTACATGAGTAGGGAAATGTAGGGACACAAAGAAAGAGTCTTTAAGAGCAATATTCCAAAGACTATTGAGAACCCAAGTTTGGAATCATCCTTCAAGTCCCCGTCTTAATTTGTCTACTGAGAATATACTCAACGTACAGCAGAGAACAGAGGAATAAGAAACTATGGGACAAAGTTTAAGATTCCAAGTCAGAAATAATGATACTAAAGTCATTCTCTCACTTCTAAAGGAGTAAGGATGTTTTCACACTAAGACAACATGGGGAGGATTTTCTTTCTTTTACAAATTAAAGGAAACTTAAAAAGACTGATGGAGGGGAAAAAAGTCTCTTGTTCTTTCTCAAGACTCAGAAAATCACCTTGATATGTGGAATAAGAAGGTTAACCAAAGAATAGAGTAGAGAAGTGAGAACGGGAGTTATCTGTTGTAGAGATCATCAATGAGAAGAAGGGCCATAGTGTTGGGTTTCTGGATGAAAACCTCATTTGACTGTTGTCTGACTCACTTCATAAGTATTCCAGGTCATTGACTCTCACTGTTTAAATAAGACTCTATGCCAGAGTCTAATTATATTTGGCTCAGGTTTAATTTTATGTATGGAAAGGAAACAATAAAGAAGTTGCATTAGAGATAAATCAAGTTATTCAGAAAGTTCCATAAGAACAAATAGACAATAAGAAAGGATATTTGTGAGGACCAGATAGCTTCAGAGAGATGCTGCATGAGCCAACATCTGAAGAAGTCTGCTCATGGAGTTTGAAGACCCAAAATACAAGAAACCTGTGAGGGGCAAACTGGCACTGAGCTTGTGAGAAGATACACATCCTCCTCTGAGGAAATTAGTGTTCTCTATAACAATAATGTTCATCTATTCAACCCTTTTGCAGTGGAAATGTAGAGTTTTCATTGGTGTAGGAATTTTGGATACTGTCAAGTTAGTTCCTTTCTGAAGATCATGGTGAGCATTAAATAACATTGAATGCTCAGTCAATCTAGACATTCCCTAACATTCAATAATCTACTTTGAAGCTTTATGCAAACAATCTTAGGAGAGAAAGCTTTCATGTACTAAGGTCTTTTGAAAGTTCCTAAATTTACATTTCAGATTCTATTCATCACCTGCTTTCTATGTCCAACAAAAAGTTAATGTAATAAGGCTACTGTAGATCAGTAGTATCAGGAAATTAGCCACACTTCACTTTGAAGACTTATGGGAGTCCTGTATGAATACAGGGAGAGGTCCATTTTTCCTGCTTGCCTGGCATTCTATACTACTCAAAATCTAAGAAAACTTGTAAAATCATATAAAATACAGGGGTCATTCCTTTCAGCCCATGATCATTTTATTACTCATGTATGTATTTTACTGCTATCAGGAAGAGATTTTATAAAATTATTCTCTTTAAGGCAAAGATAGCTATCACCATTAAGACTACATTACTATGCAGTTTCTGTGGGTCCTCTTAAAAAAACGAGGCAATCTGCAAACCAAAAGAATAGCTTTATAATTTGATATTTGTGATGTATCAATCAAAAGAATTCTTCTCCCCATGGAGGACAATTTTATTTATTTATTTTTTTATTAGATATTTTCTTTATTTACATGTAAATTTTCCCTTTCCCAGGTTCCCCTCCAAAAAACAAACAAAAACAACAAGAACAAACTCCTTTTGCCTCTCCCCTCCCCATGCCTGCCATCCCACCCTCTCCCACTTATTGGCCCTGGCATTCCCCTACACTGGGGCACAGAACCTTCACAAGGCCGAGGCCCTTTCCTCCTATTAATGATCGAATTTGCAATCCTCTACTATACACATGCTGCCAGAACATTCCGTCCCACCCTGTATAGTCCTTGATTGGTGGTTGGGTCCCTGGGAGCTCTGA
>JADRCD010210331.1:0-25987 GCA_019843815.1 Montemys delectorum
CACACACACACACACACACACACACACACACACACACATATACACAGATGGGGTGGGGATGAAGATGTCCAGTATGAGGAGGAAGTAAGGAGGAAGGTGGAAAAAATGGAATGAAGATAAAATATTATTTACTATTATACATGTAGGTAAAACTTTTTACAAATTAAAAATTGATAAGTATAAATATCACAATGTTCAATGACTATATGGTTTTTAGAAGATAGAATTCTATATCTCAACAGAAGTGAACTGATATGTATTGGACTTATTTAGGTACTATTTAAAAGCCTCTTCCATCCTAACTTCCAGGATTTTATTAATAGCTGTTGAACTTTTTCAAAGTTCTATTTCTGCATGACTTTACATAAAAGTACGAATTTCTTCTTTGGTCTATAAATATGTGAGATGAAACTGAGGAAAGAATATTTAATTCATATTACTTCCCTAGAATACATGTCAATTCACTTTGACACACAAACAATAACCTACCTCCGCACACACACAGACACACAGATACACACACACACACACACACACACTCACAAACATACACACACACCTCACAATGTAGGCCTGTCTGTCATGAGTAACATGAAAACAAGACATTCTCAAAAACTTCCAATGTTCCTCCTGCCTCTGTCTCTCTAATACTATGATTGCAAGTATGTGCCATGGTAAGTTCTTTTCTATCTACATATTATTAAATCATATTTTCTAGTATTTAAAGAACTATTGTTATCAAATCAAATAGATATTGATGTGTCATTTCCTTTGTCTCAATTTTCTGTTAAAATACCACTGGCTTTATAAATTAGTTAGGAAAAATATTTTTTATTCTCTATTTAGAAAGCAAAGCATATTTTCCTTCTGTGGATAATATCAGTTGATTCTTAATTTTGAGTGATGTTAATTTCTGTGAAATTAATAGTAATTTTCATCTAAGTTTGAGCATAATTCTTCAGTAAACCTTCTGATGCCACAGTTTTTCCCTCTCCTTCCTACTTTCTTCCACCCTTTTCCTTCATCCCTCTGTCAATCACTCTCACATGCTTCCCCACTCTCTTTTTTCCTTTCTCCTTTCATTGTCGATCTCTGTTTCTTTTTAATATTTGAGTAAAAATTTCAATATTCTTAAAATTATATGAGTTTTAAAATGAGCTATTTTAATATGGACAGCATACATTTTATTCATGGTTTTGACGTTCATGAATGCTATAGTACCTATCAAATGATTTATTACATCACAAAAAATTATCATCTAGGTGATATTATTTCTTCATGATATCACCTAGAACTTTTTATTATGTGTTATACTAAATGCTAATAAAAATTCAGAGAGGAAAAGCCTTGGCTAATATTTGTGTAGGAATAAAACTGACTAGAAATTCCCAAATTATATTTTACAATGTTTTCAAATTTGGAAAATACCTGAAGTTTACTCTACATGTATTATATATTAAAGTATTATTTTCAAAAGCATATTTATAATCAGGGAGTTCTTAAAATATTACTAATTTTCACCCATCAATTTGGTTCTCTTGACTTGATATATGCCTAATCTATTGTGGTAGGTTTTAGGAACATACTCTTGACTAGCCTCAGAGCCCTTCAGTAATTTACTTTTGTGTTCTCGAAAGTCCATCATTTTAATCTTCCTAATAGGTATTTGGTAGATGCCAGATACAGCTGTTGTCCCCCAGTGTCTCCCAGTCCCAGTGTGGCCAAGCATGTCTTATCTCCCCCATGTGCATAAGGAGATTTACAGCTTCCATGGTTATTATCTATGCCCACCAGCACAACAGAGTGGAGCAAGACTCTCTAGAGGAAAACCCTCTGCAAGGCCATCTGTTCACATAGGACAGTTTAAAATATTATTTGCATTTACTATATCCCATGGGAAATGAAATAAAATTCCCTCTTGGGCAAATCTGTGACATAGATATTAGCACTGAATTTTTAAAGCCAACTTTTGTTTTTACAGGAGATAATGTAACACCCATTAACTCAACTGTGAACATATTTCTGGACCTTAATCTCATCCCTACTTGTTATGTACATGAGAAAATATTAATAAAACCAGACTAAAAAAATTAAAGACCAACACAGATTTATAGGTAACTCTACAATACATCATATCAGTATCTTTTTGTTTGTTTATTTTACTTAGTAGTGGAGCTATTGCTGGCAAATTCCAAAAAAGAAATGTGCATTAGTCTCAAGGTTGCTATTGCTTTATTAATTCTAGAAGGTATCTGTGGTTTGAAACTTGAAAAATAAATGTGTTAATAAAATAACTAATGGTTATAGAGCTTAGCAATGTTTCAGTGCAGAATCAGATCAAGAGATTATTCAAAACAGTCTTTAAAGCAGAAATTTCATACTATTCATTTGATGACTTTTTGTTCACGTTATATATAAGAGTTCTATGATGTTGACCCATGGTCCATACAAAAATAATGAAATTATTTAATTTGCTGTTCTTCATTAAACATTCCAAGTCCTTAAAATATGATCTGTCTCTAACATATAAATATTATTTAGTCACAGATAAGTGTATTACAGAGGAAAATAAGTTATATCTGTTGACCTACTTAAAATATTTTAGAAAAAAAGATTTATCTAGTTGAACCTGTGCTGATTATAACAACCTGTGTAGAATTACTTTAAATATGCTTAATAGTTGAAAATATGCCTAAATTTCTTAGCTTACTTAATCTTTTCCAAGTTCCTAATGTTCCTAAAATTAAATCTTAGGCTTGTTACTACAAGTTTTACCATTCAAAATTAAATTATGAATTTACTCTCATAACACATGTTTATTTTAGAAAAATAGACATTGAATAAAGAAGAAAAGAGTTAAAATGTGTTTTTATTTTAGGATTAGACATTATTTAGCTTAGGTAAGTTTTTTTCTTACGTATATTTGCTTACAGAAAATTCAACATTCCAATAGACCAAAATGGTTTTCTAAATATTTGATTACATTTCACATAAAGTAATTTGACTGTGAATTAATAAGTTTTACTTGAATTAGTACAAGATAAATATGCCTACGGAAATGTGATGAGAAGGAGAAAAATCAAGTCTTCAAGACAAGGAATTTTATTTCTGAAGAGTTATTTAAATATTAATTTAAAATATTTTATGATGATATTTATGAAGGTAAAATCATTTCAGTTTTCACAAAGTATATCTCTGTCAATAATTCCATGTGCCTGTATTATCTGAAAAGATTATTAGTGCCAACAGTTTTACATTCTTCACATTTGTTTTTTCATAATTTTAGTATCATTTGTAGGTTTCAGTATTTGGCATACTGTGAGACTTATTCATAATAATATAGATTAATACAATTGGAGTTATATAAGTATACTTGCATATGAATGAAATTGGTTATTATAATGTTTTAATAACTTCTTTTTAAAAAGTATGTGTGTATGTGAATTTCAATTATATATGTGTGTATCTATGTATACTGTGTGTGTATGTATATGTTTTATTGTTTATATATGGGCTTCTGTGTATTATTGTTTATGTATGTATCATTTATTTATTATTATTAGTTGTCATTGTGACACACTTGGAAGGATGTCAGTTTAAGAATTCATCAAGAAATGGGCAGCTCAAGATGGGTAATTCCACAACAAAAAGATGGCTGTATTAACACAGTAGCCCATCAAAAGCAGGAAGGAATCCAAACAAGTTAAATCACGACTCTTTCCTTATCTTCTCCTTTAATTTCTGCCTCAACTTCTTTTTATTTTTTTCTTTGTTTCAAGGTTATCCACTATATGCTTGCTAACTTCTAAGCCATTTGTTTAAAAATGCAGTATTACTGTGCTTAGTAGGGCAAGATATTCTTCTTTGGAGAACAATGTTTTCTCACACAATTTCTAGAGAGAAATCTGGTGCCAGGCCCATTATTTCTTCTTTGAAGGTCAAAATTATTCTCTAATTGGTTTTCTAAATTTCTTTATTCTTTAGAAGTGATATGCTAAAAAAAATGCAGATATTTATTGTGTGTTAGCAATGTTTTATTATGATTTCTTCTTGCTCGCAATCAGTAGTTTGAGGTTTTAATTAATTTTAAAGTGACTATTTGTTGTTGAATTTTCATAAATAAAATCCTTTACTATCATTATATTTGGAAAAATTCCCTATGCAGAAGCCCTACTCTAATGAATTTAATACTTTTAGCTTTTCTTTGAATTTTGTTGTGAGTATTCTAAGACATTTGCTCATGTTAGATTATTTTTAATGTGATATATCAATGGTTATAATACATCAAAATCTTTTAATAATTATCTCATAATACTTTCTTTTATTTAGTATTATTTAATTTTGCTCATTTAGATTTTTATATCAATTTTCTTGATATATATATATATATATATATATATACATATATATATATATATACTAGCTTAGTATTTTCTTTAAAATGCCTGGAGATGTCTTTTAAACCATTTTTTTCTTATTTAAACTTATTCCTGTCTGTTGCCTGTTTTATATTGTTTGCCATTTTCCCAGTGTGTGTGCTTTCCACACAGATAGTATGTGTGCTTGTGTGTGTGTACCTAGTTGCGTGTGTGTGTGTGTGTGTGTGTGTGTGTGTGTATTGAGGCACATGCATATTGGTGCCTGCAATGCTTTGAATATGCCTGGCCCAAGGAGTAGCACTATTAGGAGGAGTAGCCTTGTTGGAGTAGGTGTGGCCTAGATAGAGGAAGTGTGTCATTGTGGGCATGGGATTTAAGACCCTCATCCTAGTTCCCTGGAATTCAGTGTTCTCCTTGCAGGGTCAGATGAAGATGTAGAACTCTCAGGTCCACCTGCAGCATGCCTACCTGCAAGCTGCAGTGCTCCAGCATTGATGATAATGGACTGAACCTGTAAGCCAGCCCTAATTAAAGTTGTTCTGTATAAGAGTTGCCTTGGTCATAGTTTCTCGTCAAAGCAATGGAAACTCTGACTAAGAAAGTACCCGTATTCTTCTTTGTGCGTTAATAAGTGGTAATAATTCAGACATTAACAGTAGTCCTCTATATGAATGTGCATAATTACAAAAGCACTCACATTTTATTTACAGAGGCCAGAGCCTCTCCCAGTCCAATTAATTCCTTCATAATATCCCATGTCTAAATTTTCTTTGCCTCTCCCTCCTCCTATCTTCCTCTTCCTGATTTCATCGTTCCTTTCTCTCTGTTTTTATTACTCCTTTTATAAAGCATTAACAAGAATCCTTTTATCACTCTCCTTAACTTAATTATGAATACTTCCACATTTGTATTTATTCAGGCTGGTTACTTTTAAATGTAAAATAATGCACATTATGAAAATGTTACCTATTAACCTTGTATTTGGAAAGTACAAGACCTATCAATTTTTCAAGTAAACGATTTGTGATAATTTGATACATAAGAAATTTAAATGATTCTCCCTTTAGTTTTGAAAAGATGAAATGAAAAATCAAACATTACTGCTACATAAATATAACTTCCATTTGTTTAAGAATGGAAATACTGACTTTAATATTATAAAAACACATTTTATGAAAAATAACTGATACATAAGTAAAAATTGAATGGCAGACATAATTTAAATTTTTAGAATGGACTTAACATAAAAATAAGCCATTCATGTTTATATAAGTCATTCAGATGTGACTAGGCACCCATATTTTTGTTGTGTACTTTGACAATCTTACTTTTTCCATAAGAAGACAGAAAATATGAATAAACTAAGCAGAAAGAAGTGATTATATCCTTGGGAGCTCCCAAAGAGGAAGCCAACAACCAAAGAGCATACACAGGGTAATCTAAGTGCTCTGGCCCATATGTAGCAGAGGACTGACTTGTCTGTCCTCAGTGGGAAAAGATGTGCCTAATCCTGTAGAGATTTTATTCCTCATGGAAGGGGGATGTCTGTGGGGAGAGGGTGGAGCCCTCTGAGATGGGATGGAGTACTCTGGAAGGGGGAAATATGAGGGAGAGCAACATTTGGGGTATAAATAAATAAACCAATTAATTATGAAAAGGTAAAAACAAAACAAAACAAAAAAAAACAAAGGAAAAGAAAACACAAACTCAAAAACAACAGCATCAAAAAAGAAGTTATTGTATGCAAAGCCATCTTGTTTCTCTAAACATCTACTGAAAATGTCACCTAGGTGTATATGATTCCTGATCCTTTACTTTGGAAGGTCTGCCTTGCTTTTTTTTTGCAGTGAAACAAGAGAACAGTTCCCAAAATTGTATTCATTAAATGTGAACTGAATCATTACATCAATTTGTGTGTGTGTGTGTGTGTGTGTGTGTGTGTGTGTGTGTGTGTGTGTTTCAGGACAGGGTTTCTCTGTGTAGCCCTGGCTGTCCTGGAACTCATTCTGTAGACCAGGCTGGCCTCGAAATCTGCCTGCCTCTACCTCCCAAGTGCTGAGGTTAAAGTCATGCAGCACCACTTCCCGGCTCATTATAATAATTTAAGTATATCCATAACATAGAATACTATGGTAGCATACTGGCCCTACTAGTGGAATGTGAACTAATATCTAAAAACACGATTGTTGAATAAAAGGAGTCATTAACAAAGTACTATATTATAAATCCAATTGTGAAATGCTCAGAAATGGATCTGAAAATATACCTCAATGATTAAGAGAACTTGCTGTTCTTATAGGGAAGCAGGGTTCAATGTTCAGAACATACTTTGTGGTTCACAACTGCCTGTAACTCAATTTCCAGGGGATTTGATGCCCTCTTCTGTTCTCTACAGCCACTTAAAGTCAAATGTAACATGTCTACCACAAAGTCTCTCTTTCTAACTAAAAATGAATCTTTTTATTACTAAAATTTTTTGAAATGTCAAGATTAGTGTTTTACTTCGTTCTGATTATGTTTATTTGTTCTTGCATAGCAAAATATCTAAAAGTACATTTCCTAGACTCTTCTGAAGGGTGATCCCCTTATACTTTCTTCAGGATATATACACAAATATGTGTACAATTTCCTACATTTTTTTCTGAATAGTAATCATGGAAACAGTATTCATGTTAAGAGAAAAATTAGAATGATGTGATATGTACATTGAAGTTACAAATGACATATAAAATTCTTATTATCTACCTAACAACACCAAAGTCAACTGAACCAGAAAGAGTAATTTTAAGCAAGGACTCAGGTGAATAACTACTAATTTAAATGGCTTCTATAATTTATATATGTATATGTATATATATATATGTATATATATTCATATATGTATTGTTCATGCTTTATAAATAAATACATATGTATATAAATATACAAATATGTAGTCATTGTGTATATGTTTGTATTATAGACACTCTTTTTATGTATTAATTTTAGAGAGCATCTTACATGACCACAATATCCCTATCACCCAGTCCCTTAACATCAAACCACTCCTGTCTTTGTTTATACATTCTTCAAAATATATAATGTCTTGTTTAATTACTCCCACCATGGCAAGTCCTGGAGACCCCAACACACTGGAAAAGCAAGATTTGGATCTAAAATTATATCTCATGATGCAGATAGAGGAATTTAAGGACATAAATAACTAGCTTAAAGAAATACAGGAAGACTCAGGTAAACAGGTACAAGCCCTTAAAGAGGAAATACAAAAATACATTAATGAATTACAGGAGAACTCGAGTAAACAAGTGGAAGCCCTTGAAGGTGAAACACAAAAATCCCTCAAAAAATCCCAGGAAAACACAACCAAACAGATGAAGGAATCAAACAAACCATCCAGGATCTAAAAATTGAAGTAGAAACAATTAAGAAATCACATAGACAGACAACTCTGGAGATAGAAAACCTAGGAAAGAAGTCAGGAAACATAGATGCAAGCATGACAAACAGAATACAAGAGATAGAAGAGAGAATCTCAGGTGCAGAAAATACCATAGAAAACATTGACACAACAGTCAAAGAAAATTCAAAATGAAAGAAGATCCTAACCCAAAACATCCAGGAAATCCAGGACACAATGAGAAGACCAAACCTAAGGATAATAGGCATAGAAGACAGTGAAGATTTTAAACTTAAATGGCCAGTAAATATCTTCAACAAAAATATAGAAGAAAATTTCCCTAACCTAAAGAAAGAGATGCCAGTGAACACACAAGAAGCCTACAGAACTCCTACAGTTTGAACCAGAAAAGGAATTCTTCCCATCACATATAATCAAAATGCCAAACGTACAAAACAAAGAATATTAAAAGCAGTAAGGGAAAAAAGGTCAAGTAACATATAAGGGCAGACCTATCAGAATTACACCAGACTTCCCCACATAGACTCTGAAAGCTAGAAGATCCTGGGCTGATGTCATACAGAATCTAAGAGAACACAAATGTCAGCCTAGACTACTACACCAAGCAAAACTCTCAATTACCATAAATGGAAAATCCAAGGTATTCTATGACAAAAACAAATTTACAAATCCAGCCCTTCAGAAGATAATAAACGGAAAACTCTAACACAATGAGGAAAACTACATCCTGGAAAAAGCAAGAAAGTAATCTTTCAAAAAAAAAAAAAACTAAAAGAAGATAACCACATGAACAGAATTTCAACTCTAACAACAAAAATAACAAGAAGCAACAATTACTTTTTCTTAACATCTACTAATATCAATGGGCTCAATTTTCCAATAAAAAGTCATAGACTAGCAGATTAGTGATGCAAACAGGACCAAATATTTTGGTGCATACAGGAAACCCACCTCAGTGACAAAGACACACACTACTTCAGTATAAAGTGCTGGAAAACAATTTGCCAAGTAAACCATTCCAAGAAACATGCTGAAGTAGCTATTCTAATATCGAATAAAATCAACTTTTAACCTAAAGTGATCAAAAAAAGATAAGGAGAGACACTTCATACTCATGAAAGGTAAAATCTACCAAGATGAACTGTCAATTCTGAACTTCTGTGCTCCAAATGCAAGGGCATCCACATTCATAAAAGAAACTTTACTAAAGCTCAAAGCACATATTGCACTGCACACAATAATAGTGGGAGACTTCAACACCCCACTCTCTGCAATGGACTGATCATGGAAACAGAAACTAAACAGAGATACAATGAAACTAACAGAAGTTATGAAACAAATGGATTTAACAGATATCTATAGAACATTTTATCTTAAAAAAAAAAAAAGATCTATCTTCTCACCACTTCATCGTACCTTCTCTAAAACTGACCATATAATCGGTCACAAAACAGGCTTCAACCGATACAAGAAGATTGAAATAATTCCATGCATCCTATAAGATCAGCATGGACTAAGGTTGGTCCTCAATAACAACATAAACAATAGAAAACCCACATATACATGGAAGCTGAACAACACTCCACTCAAAAACTTGGTCAAGAAAGAAATTATAGACTTTAATGAGTTTAATGAAATGAAGCCACAATATACCCAATCTTATGGGACACAATGAAAACAGTGCAAAGAGGAAAACTAAAAGCTCTGAGTGCCTCTAAAAAGAAACTGGAAAAAGCATACGCTAGCAGTTTGATAGCACATGTGAAAGCTCCAGAACAAAAAAGAAGCAAATTCACCCAAGAGGAGTCAAAGGCAGGAAATAATCAAACTCAGGCCGAAATCAACCAAGTGGAAACAAAAAGAACTACACGAAGAATAAACCAAACTAGGAGCTGGTTATTTGGGAAGACCAAAAAAAATACATAAACCCTTACCTAGGCTAACTAGAGGACACAGAGACAGTATCCTAATTAACAAGATCAGAAATGAAAAGGGAGACATAACAACAGACACTGAGGAAATCCAAAAAATCATGAGAGCCTACTGCAAAAGCCTATACTCAACAAAACTGGACAACTTGGATGAGATGGACAATTTTCTAGACAGATACTAGGTATGAAAGTTAAATCAAGATCACATAAATGATCTAAACACTCCCATTTTCCCTAAGGAAATAGAAACAGTCATTAGTAGTCTCTCAACAAAAGGCAGCCAGGACCAGATGGGTTTGTCGAAGAGTTTTATCAGGCCTTCAAAGAAGACTTAATAGCAATACTCCTCAAACTATTCCACAAAATAGAAACTGAAGGCACTCTACCCAATTCATTCTATGAAACAATTACTCTTATACCTAAACCACACAAATACATAACAAAGAAAGAAAACTTCAGACCAATTTCCTTTATGAATATCAATGTAAAAATACTCAATAAAATTCTTGCAATCTAAATCCAAGAACACATCAAAATGATTATCAAACATGATCAAGTAGGCTTCATCCCAGGGAAGCAGGGATGGTTCAATATATAGAAATCCATCAATGTAATTCACTATATAAACAAGCTCAAAGGAAAAAAAAACCAAAAGATCATCACATTAGATGCTAAGAAAGCATTTGACAAAATCCAACACCCTTTAATGATAAGAATCTTGGAAAGATCAGGAATTCAAGGCCAATTACTAAACATAGTAAAAGTAATATACAGCAAACCAGTAGCCAACATCAAACTAAATGGAGAGAAACTTGATGCAATCACACTAAAATCAGGGACTAGACAAGGCTGCCCACTCTCTCCCTATTTATTCAATATTGTACTTGAAGTACTAGCCAAAGCAATTAGACAACAAGAGGAGATTGAAGGAATACAAATTAGAAAGGAAGAAGTCAAATTATCTCTATTTGCAGATGATATGATAGTATACTTATGTGACCTCAAAAATTCCACTAGTGAACTCCTAAACTTGATAAACAACTTCAGGAAAGTAGCTGGATATAAAATTAACTCAAGCAAATTGGTGGCCTTCCTCTACACAAAGGATAAACAGGCTGAGAAAGAAATTAGGGAAACAACACCCTTCACAACAGTCACAATAATGTAAAATACCTTAGTGTGACTCTAACTAAACAAGAATGATCTGTATGACAAGAACTTCAAGTCTCTGAAGAAAGGAAACAAAGAAAGTCTCAGAAGATGTAAAAGATCTCCCATGCTCATGGATTGGCAGGATTAATATAGTAAAAATGGTCATCTTGCCTAAAGCAATCTACAGATTCAATGCAATCTCCATCAAAATTCTTCACAGAGACAGAAAGAGCAATTTCCAGATTCATCTGAAATAACAAAAAACATAGGATAGCAAAAAAAAAAAAATTCTCATCAATAAATGAAGTTCTGGTAGAATTCTCTGACCTTAAGCTGTACTACAGAACAAGTGTGATAAAAACTAAATGGTATTGGTATAGTGACAGACAGGTAGATCAATAGAATAGAATTGAAGACCCAGAAATGAACCCACACACCTATGGTCACTTGAACTTTAATAAAGGATCTAAAACCACCCAGTGGAAAAAAGACAGCATTTTCAACAAATGGTGCTGGCTCAACTGGTGGTTAGCATGTAGGAGAATGCAAATTGATCTGTTCTTATATCCTTGTACAAAGCTCAAGTCCAAGTGGATCAAGGACCTCCACATACAATCTGATACACTCAAACCAATAGGAAAGAAAGTTGGAAGTGTCTTAAGCACATGGGCACAGGAGAAATTTTCCTGAATGAAACACCAATAGCTTTTGGTTTAAGATCAAGAACTGACAAGTGGGACTTCTTCATAAAATTGCAAAGCTTTTGTAAGACAAAGGATACTGTCCATAGGACAAAATGGCAACCAACAGAATGGGAAAATATCTTTATCAATCTTACATCCAATAGAGGGTTAACATCCAATATTTACAAAGAACTCAAGAGGTTAGACTCCAGACAACCTAATAACCCTATTAACAATGGGATACAGAGCTAAACAAAGAATTCTCAATTGAGGAATACTGAAAGGCTGAGAGGCCTCTAAAAAATATGTTCAGCATTGTTAGTTATCAGGGAAATGCAAATCATAACAACCCTGAGATTCTACCTCACACCAGTCAGAATGGCTAAGTTCAAAAACTCAGGAGACAGTAGATGCTGGCGGGGTTGTGGAGAAAGAGGAACACTCTTTCACTGCTGGTGGGATTGAAAGCTGGTAAAACCACTCCAGAAATCAGTTTGCGAGTTATTCTGGAAATTGGACATAGTACTACCTGAGGACCTAGCTATACCACTTGTGGGCATATACCCAGAAGATGCTCCAACATGTAATAAGGACACATGCTCCACTATGTTCATAGCAGTATTGTTTATAATAGCCAGAAGCTGGAAAGAACCCTCAACAGAGGAATGGATACAGAAGATGTGGTACATCTACACAATGAAGTACTACTCAGCTGTTAAAAACAATGAATTTACAAAATTCTTAGGCAAATGGGTAGATCTGGAGAATATCATCCTGAGTGAGGTAACCTAATCACAAAAGAACACACATGCTATGCACTCACTGATAAATGGATATTAGGCCAAAAGCTCAGAATATCCAAGATGTAATCCACAAACCACAAGAAACTAAGAAGGAAGACTAAATTATGGTACTTTGATCCTTCTTAGATGGGGCAACAAAATACCCATGGAAGTAGTTGCAGAGACAAAGTGTGGAGCAGAGACTGAAGGAAGGACAATCCAGAGACTGTCCCACCTTGGAATCTTTCCCATATACAATCACCAAACCCAGACACCATTGTGGATGCCAGCAAGTGCTGGCTAACAGGAGCCTGATATAGCTGTCTCCTGAGAGGACCCACTAGTGCCCAACTAATACAGAATTAGAGGCTCATAGCCATCCATTGGACTGAGCAAATGTTCCCCATGAAGGAGCTAGAGAAAGGACCCAAGGAGCTGAAGTAGTTTGCAGCTCCTTTTGAAGGAACAACAATATGAACTAAACAGTACCCTCAGAGCTCCCAGGGACTATACCACCAACCAAAGAGTACACATGGTGGAACTCATGGCTCCAGTTGAATATGTAGCAGAGGATGGCCTTTTTGGTCATCAATGGGAAGAGAGGCCCTTCATCCTGTAAAGGCTCTATGCCTCAATGTAAAGAAATGCCTGGGCCAGGAAGTGGGAGAGGGTGGGTTGGTGAGCAGGGGTAGGGGACAGGAAATAGTTTTTTTTTTCCATAGGGGAAACTGGCAAAGGGGATATAATTTGAAATGTAAATAAAGAAAATATTTAAGAAAATAAAAAAATATATATATCTAAACTTATCTGTATCTTCAAAAATAAAATACAATTTAAATATTTAAAAAAGATCATATTTGTTTAGGAAAATGAAATTTGTAGGGTTTTTTTCTAGAGTTTATCCTCTCTAGCTTAAGATAATTGTCCAGTTACTTTTAACCAGGTACATATTCTCTTCTGCTGAGTGGAAATTAGACAGCTGTTGTTTACCCTCCGATTACATTGTGCCATGATTATACAAAAGATTATACATTGCTGTTCTAGCCATTGTTGTAGTTCATAGCCTTACAGCTGGATAGGACTATGCATTCTTTTCTACCTATTTTGCTCTGTCAAAAAATTATATAATGCTTAATGTATATAGATTACAAATATAGTCAAGCAGCAGAAATTCTAGAAAAAGTTCAATGTGAGAAAATTATGTAAATATGAATTCAGGTCAAAGCAATGATATTGATGAAATAAGAGAATGTTTTTTACAACTAAAATGCCATTACTTTTCAGAAGTGAACCAGGAGGTCACAGTATAATGTTAAAGAATATTTTATAACTGAAAGCCAAGTAGTTAGAAATAGATGTCATATAATATTTTGGAAGGTCTACAATAAAATATTCTTAACTGGCCAAATATTATTTAAATTATATATATATATATATATATATATGTGTGTGTGTGTGTGTGTGTGTGTGTGTGTATGCACATATAAAAATATATCTTACTGAAACTGACATTGTAAACTTTCTAATGTTCTGAGTATATGTTAGTCATCTTTACTCACCAGTGAATAATCTTATTGTGTTTTCAGCATTAATATTTTACACTGAAAGTTTTGGGTTTTTTTCACTTCTCTTTTTTTATTTTTTATTTTGGGACACCTAGGCTACAATCAATCAATATATCAAAACATATATATATTATATATATATATATTATATATAATATATATATTATTTTTAATTATGTGTGTGTATGAACATGTAAACCTGTGTGCAGGTGTCTGTAGAGTTTCTAAGACTTCAGATGTCCCCAGGATTGCACTTATATTGAGTTCTAGAGTGACTAATTTGGGTGGTTGAGGTAAACTGTGATCTTTCTTGGAACATAACTCTGACTCCTGGAAGACTAGTACATGTTTTGAATCTCTAGACTACCTCTATAGTCCCACAGAGATAAGCATTTGTATGACAGCCACTCTTTTATTTTATTATGATATTTTTGTCTCAGGCATAGTCCTAGACAGTAAGCTACGAAACTAAGCCTTGTTTAGTTTAGTTCTCTCAAAAAATTCAACCAAATGGGAGACAGATAAAGCATCTAGCACAATCAGCATGTTCACTGCAGAGGCTAATTTGCATAAAGATGGCACTGTTATAGTTATAGCTAACTTGAATATATGGAGAAGGAAGAAAGTTTTATGGGAGTTTTATTTTTAGTATAAAGTAAATGTAACAGAGATGGCTCTGGTTTAGGGAAAGTGATAAGGCTTTCTTGTAGCACAATCATATGATAAGACTAAAGGTAGGATTGCTGAATCCATGGGTAATATATTTCACATGGACAATGACTTTGTTATACAAATAACCAGATCTCAAATCCAATCAGAAAATTTATTACTCTCATGACATTTGTGTCGTTATTGTGCCCATGGGCATATATTGACAGGCCATTCTTGTTGTGGTTTTCAAAGTTTACCACCTGGTAAAGTTGATGAATCCATTTCTCCTCTTGTAATATACTCAATGGACATAGTACTAAACCAACTACCAGTGAGTTATTTTTGAAAAAAATAAGCTAATGCCTTTCTCAGTACTCATCAGACTATCGTCTATTTCCAGTAGATAGCAACTAACACATTTCCCACCTTGAGCTTTCCCAGGACACCTTATTGTTTAATAGCTGATTTTAGTTTAATCAACTGGATAGTTTAATAAACTGATCCAGATCTACAGCTAACCAGAGGCTGCAAAAAGAAAGCTAAGCTTTTACAGATCAGTTCCCTTTACTGGAAGAATATAAATAGATGCACTTGAGAATGCACAATGGTTTTAGTTGGTAAGGAAATTAAATGGGATCTTGACAAATGAAGACGAATCTTGATGCAGTTGGGATGAGTTGTGATGTTGTGCTACTGTTCCTGGTGCTGCATTTGGACAATAGAAGAATCTTGTGCTAACACCAAATGGAGATGCAGAAAACACTAAGTTGACTTACTAGCTCTGCATAGCAACCAAAGGCATGAAAATACTCAGCATTGCTGAAAGCATCCACCCCAGGAAGGAATTTACCATCTAGGATTTCTAGACTTGCACTGTGCCCAGTGCTCACATGGCTGACTTGGTCTTCTTTGTTCTAATTGCCAAAGCAAGTGACTATGTCTCCACCATCTATGATAGTGATGCAACCTATAGAAGCAGCTTTTACCTTATCCATATTTCATACTGCTCTCAATGCCACAATGCCGTAGTCAAAGCCCTGTCATCCAGGTATATCCAAGGTCACAGCAACTTGGTCAGGCTTGGCATTGTCATCAAATTTTTCAGCAGTGACAAAGTCAATAGGCAAAGAAATCTTCACACCATTTTTCTTGGCTTTGAACATAAGATCTTTGACAATCTTGGATACTTTTCATCATAAAGAGATGTGCCAATCTCCCTGTTGTTGAGTACCTTAAGGAAGGAAAAAAGCATTCCACCAACAAGAATCATCTCATTGACACTGTCCAGCATAATTTTGTTCAGCGGGATCTTCTGTGCAACTTAGATCCTCCCAAAATAGCCAAGAAGGATTCCACCCCTTGGATTCTCCAAAGCCTTGGAAAAGTAGTTCAACTCATTCTTGTTAAAAATTCTCCCACCCTTTCGTGGCAGATGCATACTCACCATGGAGAGAGATATAGGCTCCGAGTGCAGTCCCAAGAGCATCATTCACATAGTTATCCTCTAGTTTGAACAGTGAATCTAGAGAATATTCACTGTGCCTGGTTCAGGTTTAATCTTGCTCCCAGAAGCATCCTTTCCCTTTCTTCGTTCCTCTACATGAAAGTGGAGGTTCTCCAGCAGGATGACAGTCCCCATTGGTGGGTTGGCACCATCATTTTCTTCTTCTGGACCCACACGAATGAAACACCTTTGCCACACAAAAATTTCAGTTCTGCAGCAACTGGATCTAAGGAATACTTGTCAGCCATGAGAACAAGATCAGGCTGGCCTAGGACTTCTGACTTTGCTCCATTATCCACACAGAATTTGATGCTTGAAACATCACCCTTGATCTTTTAATTACTTGTTATCTGGTTGTACTTCATAGGGACATTGAAGTCCTCCCTCATAAAAACCCACTTCCCCTTCATGCCCATCTTGTCCAAAGTCAGATTGTTAGAAAATGACATTTTGACATCACCATAGGGTCAAGAGGCTCAGAGCTGAGGAAGAGCCATCTTGAGATTTTAAATAGTTTCTCATGGGTCTGGCATTCTCCAAATAGTCTAACCTGGCTAGTCAGAGAATTCCAGGATGCCTGTGTACTGACTTTTATTTGTGGATGCTAGGATTTCAAGAGAATGACATCACACTTAACCTTTGTTTTCCTTCTCTCTCTCTCTCTCTCTCTCTCTCTCTCTCTCTCTCTCTCTCTCTCTCTCTCTCTCTCTCTCTTTCTTCATTCCTCCCTCTCTCCTTTCCCCCTCCCTTCCTCCCTCTCTTCCTTCCCCCTTCCTTCCTTCCTTTCTTTTCTGAGCATGTTCAGGATAAGTCAGGTCTTCATCCTTGAATAAAAATTACTCTATTGACTCAGCTGTATCCTAGCCTCCCAGGTGAGGTTTTAGTAATACATTATAAATTTATTTTCCACATAAAATGTCCAGAATAAGTATATAACCAAACTTCAGATAAATCTGACAAAGGAAACCAAAAGGAACATTGCTTCCAAAGATTCCCAATTCATGAAAATAAGGGCAAATATATAATTTTCATGGCACTAAGTTATTTATACTGAGACCCTCTTTACTGTTGACAGGAGCTCAATGTATTTACAAAGTACAGATTGATATCTTGTATGGAAATAGTGTCTTCTCACATGCAACTCTTCAGTGGGCTTAAAACCCAGGATGTTTTCTTTTTGTGCCCAAGTACAGTAAAAGAAAAAAATATCACCATAAAATGAAATAAAAACTAATTACCAATGATTTAGAAAATAATCACCTGTCTTCAGATTCACATCCCGCTCCATGAAATAAATAGACAGTCCCCACTAGTGACTTTGCCAAGGCTTTAACATTCAGCAACATCCCACTAGTGCACACTAAAGAAAATGGAAAGCAAATGCCATGCCAATATTAGACATTTGCAGTTCTGTCTCCTTTTCCAACTCTCATCACACTCAGACACCAGGGACTGAAACAACATCATTTTAAACTTAAAAGTAAATTTTGTCATGTGAAAATTGCAGATGAAATAAATCCTAGCTAACCATGCCCTTTTCTCACAGGGAAAAAAAAAGTAAACGGGATTATAAGGATCAAATTGCTCCACTGCTTTGAGACATGTTCAAATATTCAGTTATGCACTGTGCATTTTCAAGTTACATATTCCTATTTCAAAAACACTTCTGGTTTTGCCATGTGCTAAGGCTATATAAACAGATTCTCTGCAAAGTAAGCTCTACTTAAGAGATATTAAAGCCAAGACACGTGCATTTGTAAGCCCAAAAATGCAAAGGTAAATTTTCCTCTTGGTGTTTAAAGTGTCCTGTTGAGGAAAGAACACTCATTGCCAAATGCAGGGAAAGGGATGAAATAATGGTTAACATGCCCAGAAAATTGTGTCTGTTTTTCTCATGCTTGACAATCAAATTCAAATATTTGAGTTTTAATGAAAACTTGCCTAGTACAAAACACACACACACACACACACACACACACACACACACACAAACACACACACACACACAAACACAAGAATCAGGAGCAGAAAACAGATAAATGTTAGCACTGTATATATTCAATGAAAAATATATTTTTAAAATTTTTTGTGTATGTGTGCTTATTCAACACACATGAGTGCAAGTATAAGTGTCCCAATTACTATATATGGCAGTCAGAAGGGAAATTTGTGGAGTTGATTCTCTTGTTGACCTTTATCTGAGTTTTAGGAACCAAACACACATTGTCAGCCTTCCATGGGCAAGGACTTTCATCTGCTAAGCCCTCTTGCAAGCCTTGTTGGCATTACTTACAAGGAAGTAGCATTTGTGTTTGGTGGTGTGATCAGTATTTTATGATTCAAAAGAATGACATGCTCCTAGCAGTATTGTATTATGTTATTGATTTCTCTCAATTTCACAAATATATGACTTTTAATGGTGTTCATAGCATTCTAATGGAATATAATTCCGAGAGTATGATATTTCCTCATTTAAAATGAACAATATAATCAATTATATTTACATAGAATTTATTGTAATCAAATAGTTTTGAATCCTTCAATGTAATCATTTTAAAAGTATTTTCATATCCATAAAATGAAATACTGTATAAATTATGACTTCAAATCCTGTAATCTCAACTTTGGGCCACTGTATCTTGTTTTTATAATTTATCTTTTTTGTAATCTTAAAATAAGTAGAAGCCTAAAGTATGATGTCTGTTTTGACTTCTATACTTTTTCTAGCATAGTAAATAGCATATTTACTGCCATATATAGTAATTGGGACACTCATACTTGCACTCATGTGTGTTCAATAAGCACACATACACAAATTTTTAAAAATATATTTTTCATTGAATATATACAGTGCTAACTTTTATCTGTTTTCTGCTCCTGATTCTTGTGTTTGTGTGTGTGTGTGTGTGTGTGTGTGTGTGTGTGTGTGTGTGTGTGTGTGTGTTTTGTACTAGGCATATTTAGTCAAAATTCATCCACATTATAGTACGTATCAATATTTCATTTTTCAATAAATCATTTTCTGGTGTTTGTATGAGTCAACCACATTTTGTTTACCTCTTCTTCAGACATAAAGATGTGGGAATTTTTTTCCTCACCTTTGGGATATGGAATGAAACATTATTATGAATATTATTTATTAGTTGATCTTTGCACATGATTCTGTTTCTTTTGAATAGATCCTCAACAAAAAAAAAAAAGTAGTTGAAGATGATAACATGTTTCACATCAAAAAAGTGATGTTTTACAAACTATTTGCTTACTTACCAGAGATATGTTCTTATCAGAGTTATATAAAGTTTCCAAACTTTTCCAATATTCAATAACAGATCTTGTTAACAAACATCTTGAAAATGTCAATCCTAATGGCTCATAGTTGTGAAAACCACATCTAAAATAGCTTTTAAGAACATACTTTGATTTGTTGGTTGGGCACTTTTTTTTTCTTTGAGAATACACATTTAAATTATTTTTGAAGTTTTAAAATGTTATTTATTTTTAATACTTTATATTTTAAATTAGAATAGATTATATCACATTCCCCCACTCCCTATATTACAACCCCTCTCAGTCCCTCTCAAGTTTCCTCCCTCCAGTCCTTCCCATGCAACCTCCACACTCAAACTGATGGCCTTTCTTTGATTATTGTTGATACATAAATATGAATTTGTATGTATGCGCAAAAGTATAATTATAACCTGCTGCATTCCTTGTTGTTGTTTCCAACATCAACAATCAGGTTTCCAGGTTAATCCCTCTGCATTAGACAAACAATAAGGGCCCTTATCCCTGGGATAAGCTAATTTGCACACTTTCCAGTTGTCATTAAGTTGCCTGCATTTCTTTATATAGGGGTATATCTTGAAATTTTCCTTTCTGTTTTAGAACATCTATAATAAAATAGTGCAATTGTTCAGATGTAGTTTATGTAGCCGTTTATAAAACAGAATAGTTCACAGCAGACTTTCTGGTATTTAGGCTCCTGCAATATGAGCAATAGATACAGAAACTGTGCTACAGCTGTAGTCACTGGGCCTGGAATCCCCGGGATCCAGTCATCATAATCTCTATATTGTTTCCAGGCATGCTTTTGTTTATTGGTTTGTTTGTTTGTGTTGTGGTAGTCTCTATTTTCTGAAAGAAAATACTCTTTGAAGAAGGATGGTATCCACACTTGTCTACCTGTATAAAGGTAAGATTTAGGATAGAGTTAGAAATTAAGCTGTTCTAGTAAGTGACAGTAGTATATTCTTTTCTAAGATCCTTGACCCCATTAAATTACTCTGGAGTTAGTTGGTCTTAAATATAATTAGACAGCTGCTGGCTTCAACCAACATATGAATTCTATTTAATGCATATTTACAGGTACCCTCTCAGTCTACTGATCACTGTGATTCAGAGAGGACATAGCTGGGAAGGACTCTTGGTTGCATCCTTCTTTTGACGAGTTGCATAGCATTTTCTGGGATCATAGAATCTATACTTCATTGCATTGAATATAAACTAACAAATACCCATAGGAAGCATGAAGATAGGGATTTAACTGTGGCTTTGATAAGTGTGCATATTGTCAATCTATCTTCTAAATACTTGAATGTTTATCTACAGACAAGTCATGATTCAACCTTGATCTTTGGTGCTCTTCCTTTTGGTAAATAATGGTGGACAAAATGGAGATATAACTTGTAAGCATACTGAAAATAAGTGACTGGTGTGTGTTTAACCATTAATTCGATATTTATATCACTTTCTCTAAAGCCCAGTGAACATTGTGAAAGGGAGGCTAGCAAGATCAGGATGACTGCTAGAGGACTAAGAAATATGTCCATTCAGGCATGAAGTGCCATGACTCTTGCAGTCACAAAACATGCAAGCTATACATCCTTTCACATGGTTCGCACAAGAATATTTTGACATTTTATCATGAATGTGGTAGTTATCCAAGATATTTTCCATCTTCTGGAGGAAATATTGACCGTCCAAAATTATCTGGACAAGAGACACCATTTTCTTCAGTTGGCCAGCCATTGACAAATTGGCTATGGTGAAGCAAATAACCTTCTACCCATTCTTATACAAGTGATCCTTAGTAAACTCAGCAGGTTTTAAAAGAAAGAAAGCCACAAAAGTAGGGAGACCAATAGATTGGAGTAAGAAAATATTTGCTGAATCTAGAATTCTTAGATCACAGCTTTGTTTTGTTGTTTATTCCCTGACACACACCCCCCCCCCACTTTGAACACTTTGGATATCATGTGAGTGAATTGTGAGCTTTATTGTCTGAAGAGGAAAAGCTGTGACAAAAAATCAAATTCCTGTAGCATAAAGTTTTTTTTCTCATTTATACTGCATATCTGAGTTTTGTCCTTTTCTTTGGTTTTGTGCATTTTAAAATGTTGGGTTGTTTGTGGATCTCTGCATTTACCCTTCCTGAATTGTGCTAAGCTACTTAGGACCCTGACAATTTTCTTGTTTCTTGTCATAACTTTTTTGAGTATCATTTCTATGTCATTCCCTCTCCTTTTGAAACCCTCTCTCATTACCTCTAACTAATGTGTGTTTATTTACTCTTTTAAAACTCTACTCCCTAGAATATATATAGATTTAAATATATTGATAACTCATGGTGATTTGTTTTTCAATCTTAGGTTTATGCATCTCATCTTTAGTATTTCTGTTTTGTTGTTAAAACCCAACTGTAATTTTCATGCATGATTCTTTTTCTTAATTAATTAATTAATTAATTAATTTTTTACTTATTCACTTTATATCTTGCTCACTGGCCTCATCCTGGTCACCCCTTCCCACTGTCCCACACCCATCTCCTCATCCTTCTTCTCTGAAGTATATTTATATATTTCAACAAATGAGGTTTTCCTTAATTCCTGAGACAGCTCTGGAACTTGGATACAATGGTGATACACATCAAGGTGAGGTCATCCTTGATTCAATAATTAGGAGGTTACTGAAAGAACCTATAGCAGGTAGTTTTTGCTAACCACTTTAAAACCTGGGTGGACTCTGCAACCAGCCCCTACCCAGGTTCTCTAGTATCCACAGATAAAACAATACACATCATGCCAATTAATCCTAAAACGCCTTTACTAATTCAGTGACTGGGCAATCCTAAAATCCCCTGCCTCCTCAGTCATAGTTGAATAGAGTAGCCATTGGCCAATAGAACTGAAAACTCAAATGACTGGCTGACTTCATCTCTTGCCATTATTGCCTCCTTCTTCTTCCCTAGTTCTCCTGATTCTCCCTGCATCCTCCTGAGCAACTCTTAAGTGTTCCACCCCACAATTAGTCACTGGTATTTTTATTTCTCAATCAAGAATCAGTTGAGGAACAGGACCTTAGCATTAGAACCACCCTCTACATGAACCTACTGACTAAAGCTTTAATCTTTCCTATACTGACAGAACATTTTAAAACTATCATTTTTATCTTGTGTGCATGTGTGTTTGACTGAACACATGTACATGTATCACATGCATTCTTGGTATCCACAGAGGTTCAGGAGAGGCCTCTAATCCCCATGGAGCTAGAATTACACAGGTGTGAGTTGCCTTGTCAGTACATGGAACCATCTCTATTCCTCTACAAGAGCGTATATACTCTTAGCCCCTCAGCCATGTCTCTTGTACCTGATGTAAACCATTTGCTACATGAGAGAGTGATGGTAAAGACTGACTTTTTGCTTTCTTTTTTATTGGATATTTTCTTTATTTACATTTCAAATGTTTTCCCCTTTCCAGGTCTCCACTTCAGAACCCCTCTATCCTATCTCCCCTTCCCCTGCCTATATGAGGGTGCTCCCCCACCCACTCCCTTCTTCATAGCAGCCAGAAGATGGAAACAACCCAAATGTCCCTCAACAGAAGAATGGCTATAGAAAATGTGATACATTAACACAATGAAATACTACTCAGCTATTAAAAACAATGACTTCATGAAATTCACAGGCAAATGGATGGAACTTGGAAATATCATACTGAATGAGGTAACTCAGTCACAAAAGAATATACATGGTATGCACTCACTGATAAATGGATATTAGCCCAAAAGTTCAGAATACTCAAGATTCAATTCACAGAACATATGAAGCCTAAAAAGAAGGAAGACCAAAATGTGGATGCTTCAATGCTTTCTAGAAGGGTGTACTTTCTTTCATTAAGTTATACTCAACTTACAGAGCCATTGCCACTGATGTAGACAGCCAAACAGTGCACAGGGCAGTTTCAAAATTAATCCTGGCACTAAAGATTTGGTGTGGTTCTTATCACAGGATGTGGTCCCACTAAGGCACCTGTACTCTCTCTTCTCCAAAGCATCGCAGATGCTAACCTGCAGCATTTCCTACACTATTATCTAGGATTGAGATACAATTAATCACTTGGACAGTACTAAAATCGGGAAGACTAAAAGGAATAAGGTCTTCCTTCTTGCCCTTTATATTTCATTTCCATCGTTTGTCATTTCTATTTCATTTGTCCTTGAATAGCACAATTCCAATGCCACAATTTCTGAATGTTTTTGATTCTGTACTCTTAAAGCACTGATATCTTTCTTTGACTTCAGGGCTTACAATTTCTCTGGCTTTTATTTGGTACTTAATTCTGGAAAAAGTATTGTGTCTAACTTCCCATTGCTGTCCTGAGCCTTTTTAGCTAAGACAATGAATTAAAAATAGCAATCCTTTAAGTGTATAAGTAATTTGTACTGTGTGTAAAGTTCTTGTTGATTCAATGGCTGAAATGTAGAAAAATGAAACCGAATTTAATAATATCCTAATACAGTAGGACAATTTTTAAACATATACTCCAGTTTTGGTTAATGTCAAGAAAGAGATAGTCAGAATACTATGGTGAACAGCAAAAGGGATGGAGGTATTTTGATGGAAACACAAGTAGAATATACTACGATTTTTTTCTTTGTTAGACAAGAATCACAAAAAAGGATATCATGTATATTTGCAGCCCCTTAGGACAAACAACAATATGAACTAACTAGTACCCTCAGAGCTACCAGGGACCCAACCACCAATCAAGGACTATACACGGTGGGACTGAATGTTCTGAATGTATAGTAGAGGATTGCAAATTCCATCATCAATAGGAGGAAAGGACCTTGGCTTTGTGAAGGTTTTATGCCCCAGTGTAGGGGAGTGCCAGGGCCAATAAGTGGGAGAGGGTGGGGTGGCAGGCATGGGGAGGATGGAGGCAGCTGGAGGGGAAACTGGGAAAGGAGAAATTTACGTGTAAATAAAGAAAATAGCTCATAAAAAAAGAAAAAAAAGGGACTTTGATTAATAAGTTCTTAGAACTTTGCATATTGTCAATACACTGAAATCACTCTTTAATAAGTATCATGAAGATTTAAATTGTGTTTGAAATTTTATTACCACCAACAAATACACTAATAACCTGTTAATTGAGAGATTATTTTCATTTTTAATGTGTCCTTTAAAAATTGTATTTATTTCATAAAGAAAAATAAGTGGATACCTTTAAAACTTCATTGTCATACTTCAGAAAACCACATAAAGTAATATAGGAGAAAGTATGTAAGATGTCTAAATACCAAAATATTTTGCTTTGAATACTGTATATATTTGTATTCTATAATCTCAAAGGATTCAAATACCATATTTTTACTCATCATTTGTGTATTTTTATACTCTCTAGTAACATGAAATTTAATCTTTTAAAATTTGCACATTTTTCTCTTGAATAGTATCATAATATCAAAAACTTTACATCTATTATTTATACCTTTACATATACATATTAGAACTGAATATGAATTTAAAAGGTAATTAATGTTTGTCAATAGAAGACACAAATTTAAATTTATACTGACAAGATATGTTAAACATGGAAGAATCCTAATTTAAACCAAAAGTGTAAATATCCTTGAATGTACAGCGACACACGTACACAGGAAGCATAAACATGTGATGACAGTGTCCTAGAAGTTTCAACCAAATGCTTATGCTAAGTGTCCCCCAAAATGGGTTAACTAAGTGGGGAGTTCTTATTATAGATTCTCCAATTTAAATAGCCACAATAAAACCATCTGGGCATATCCACAGATGCACAGCTTGGCTGCAAGCATAGCATTTTACTGAAGGTCATATGCTAAGTTTGGACTTCTAGGCCATTCCTTTGAATCATTTTTGCAATAGCACATTAGGAAGAAAAAAGTTAGAATTTGATGCCCACATATAGCAATGTCTTACATTTGACTTATTTGAAATTGATTGCAGCTTTAAAATGCAGCTAAGTATTTTTAATCCCACAATGAGAATATTATGGAAAATCAATTTCAAAGGCATTGTTTCATTAGACATAGTTATATGTGTTTCTACAGTATGTAATTTAAATGTTGGTTTCAAATAAATTTGTCACTCAATTGTAATTATATTTAATTTTCTTTGTTTTAATCTATATCTTCAGTGTAAATGTAACTATATTGAGAAATGAATTAAAAATGATTTTATGTACTTGATCCCAACCTAGGTTTATATTTTTCCCCAAGAGGATATTTTGTAATATCTTGACATATAAAACTGTTCTCGTCACAGGAGCCACAATGACTGATCCTGGCATCCAGTGTGCAAAAGCCATGGATGTCAGTAAGCTTTTTGTAAAGCACACAAGAGATCTGTTTGATTTCAGGTATGTGTCAATAATTCTGAGGTTAAAACCGTCTTAGAATGTGATATCTGGTGATGACATTGTATTGCCAAGTCACTGTATCATAAACACATGCATGTCCAGTTTAGTTTGTTATTTGAAAACAGAAGTATTTGTTAGAAAAACTAAAAGTGGAATGGAGGTGGTAAACAAAGAAAGGAAAACGAAAGAAAGAAAGAAGGAAAGAAAGAAAGAAAGAAAGAAAGAAAGAAAGAAAGAAAGAA
>JADRCD010210337.1:0-10128 GCA_019843815.1 Montemys delectorum
TTTTTTTTTTTGTTTTTTGTTTTTTTTTTTTGTTTTTTCGAGACAGGATTTTCTGTGTAGACCTGGCTGTCCTGGAATTCCTTCTGTCGACCAAGCTGGCCTCGAACTCATAAATCTGCCTGCTTCTGCCTCCAAAGTATTGGGTTAAACAGCTCAATAGATGGGCTACTTCCTAACCTCCATGTTGTTAATCTACCTCCCACTGGTAATTCTGAGTTATCACTTACTAAATTCTGCATTCTTCCTTGGTTGTCCTGGACCTAGAGGGCTGCCCAAGTGGGCCGCACTCTCCCGGCTCCTTCACATGCCGGGCAATACCTCCCTGTCCTCCACTCCTCTCAGCCTCGATTCTCTACTCTCCTTCTCTTTCTCTTGCTCCTGGCATGCTAATCTCCTCCTTCTTCTTCTCACTTGCTCCCAAGTCCTGGAAATTCTCAAGTCCTGCCTTTGTCTGCGCTGCTCAGTCATCGACTGTTGGCATCTTTATTTACCAATCAGAACCAACTGGGGACAGGTTCCCAGAGTCTATGTGTCTCTTACAAATAGTTTTTGGGGAATGTGATTAGCATTCTTAATACAAGCAGCTACAGCTCCTAGTTGGACCAGGATCCTGCAGGGCCCACCTATTCCAGACTCTGCTTCATCCTTTTAGCCTGGTCTAGGTGTACAGCAGTGTCTGGAGACTTTAAGTAAGGAAGTTACGGAAGCAGAGGACTCAGAACCAGCGCTGGCTGGACCATCAACACACGTATCTCACGTGTTTATCAGCTCTAGGGATTTTCTCATGAAGTTTTTAGGGTCTTTTGCAAATACAACTACAGAATCTGCAAATAAAGATGCTCAGACTTCTCCCTTTTCAGTTGTATCTCCTTCATGTGTCATACAAAGAACTCAAGAAGTTAGACTCCAGAGAACCAAATAATCCTATTAAAAATGGGGTACAGAACTAAATACAGAATTCTCAAGTGAGGAATACTGAATGACTGAGAAGCACCTAAAGAAATGTTCAACATCCTTAGTCATCAGGGAAAATGCAAATCAAAACAACCCCGAGATTCCACCTCACACCAGTCAGAATGATTAAGATCAAAAACTCAAGTGACAGCAGATGCTGGCAAGGATGTGGCGAAAGAGGAACACTCTTCCATTGCTGGGGGGACTGCAAGCTGGTATAACAACTCTGGAAATCAGTTTAGTGGTTCCTCAGGAAACTGGACATAGTACTACCAGAGGACCCAGCTATACCATTCCTGGGCATATACCCAGAAGATGCTCCAACATGTAATAAGGACACATGCTCCACTATGTTCATACCAGCCTTATTTATAATAGCCAGAAGATAGAAAGAACCCAGATGTCCCTCAACAAAGGAATGGACACAGAAATTGTGGTACCTTTACACAATGGAGTACTACTCAGCTATTAAAAACAATGAATTTATGAAATTCTTAGGGAAAATGGATGAGTGATGGAGGATATCATCCTGAGTGAGGTAACCCAATCACAAAAGAACACACATGACATGCATTCTCTGATAAGTGGATATTAGCCCAGAAGATGGGAATACCCAAGATACAATCCACAAACCATGAGAAACTCAAGAAGAAGGAAGACCAAAATGTGGATACTTTGATCCTGCTTAAGAAGGGGGGACAAAATCCCCATGGAAGGAGTTGCAGAGACAAAATATGGAGCAGAGACTGACGGAAGGACAATCCAGAGATTCCACCTAGGGATTCTTCTCATAAACAATCACCAAACCCTGACACTATTGTGGATGCCAGCAAGTGCTGGCTGACAGGAGCCTGATACAGCTGTCTCCTGAGAGGCTCTGACAGTACCCAACTAATACAGAAGTAGAGGCTCACAACCATCCATTGGACTGAGTACAGGGTCCCCAATGAAGGAGCGAGAGAAAGGACCGAAGGAGCTGAAGGGTTTACAGTCCCATAGGAGGAACAGCAATATGGACTAACCAGTACTCCCAGAGCTCCCAGGGACTAAACCACCAACCAAGGAATACACATGGTGGGACTCATGGCTCCAGCTGCATATGTAGCAGAGGATGGCCTAGTCGATCATCAGAGACTAGGAAGAGAGGCCTATAGCACCAGCTCCAGAGAGGCTGGCTTCCTCTTTCGGCCTCTGTAACATATACTCATACACATGTACCCATTATTAAAAATAAATCTTTAAAAGGAAATAATCATTGTGGATGCTTATATTATGTTAACTTGGGTCCCCAAAATTGTTTGCATAGTCACCATGTAGGAGTTGGGGAATAGTGGCCCCAAGATGGCTGTCAAACTGGGTCCAGGGCAGCCAAGATGGGATATGGGATTTAGTGAGTAACAGCTTAGGGATATTGGAGGGAGGTGAATTGTCCACGTGGAGGTTAAGAAGTGGCCCAGCCATGGAGCTGTTTTAGTCATATCAAAATATAAAGGATGTGTGTGTGTGTGTGTGTGTGTGTGTGTGTGTGTGTGTGTGTGTCTTTTATTTGGGAACCTAGAACACTGAGGCAGGTAGCAAGGAACACCACCACGGCCCCGGGATCAATGAAGTAAATAATTAGGTATTCCTACAAATCATGTAGGAAAAAAATCCAAATTCTTCTTTTTTTTTTTTTTTTCAACTTTTAGGAACTTAATTTCCTTCCACCCTTTTCCCCTTTGCTCAGGTGTCTGCAGAGCATTTCAGAACCACTCAATGTTTTCTCCAACCCACTCAGTGGCCTGCTCTGTGGGAGCTGCTGACCAGTCTTCAGTGGCTGGCTGCACACTCCAGTCCTCCGTGGGGAACTGCTAGATGGGCACAGGGTACATGCACACCCTCAGACCAGTCGGCCACCTCAGGCTGAACAGCAGTGAACTCAGGAGCTGGCATTGTCCCTTCACCCTAGAACTTCTCCTTGGTCATAGCCTTCTCAGCAGCAGCCTGCTTCTCCTTCTCAATCTCCTCTGGCTCTCTGTAGAAGAAAAGATCAGGCATAACCTCCCATGGGTGTTCATGGGAGATAGTGCCTCACATTCAGAGTACTTCTTGGGCCAGCATCCACCGTATCAGACTGACTGAGTGAGCGCTCTTGTTACCTGGGATGGCAATGGATACATAGCACCCAGGAGAATTTGTGTTACACAGAGCAATGGTGGACAGGTTGACATATGAGGCCTCTGTGAGGGGCTGGTGGTCAGCCCTGGGATCAGTCACCATTAGAAGCCGTGGCTCCCTGGAGGCTGCCTGGATCTGGTTAGTGAAGGTCCCAGATGTGAAGCGATTGGAGTGGCTCCTGTGGCAGCAGCAAACTTCAGCACAGCTCGCTGGCCAGTGTTCCTAGAGGAGATGACACTGACCTCAGCAGGGTTCTCAATGGCAACAATAGCGCGAGCTGCCAGCAACAGCTTCTCCCAGGTCCTCTTCAGATTTATGATGTAGATACCATCACTTTTCCTTTTGTAGATGTACTGCTCCATCTGAAAGTCGAGGTTGGTGTCCCTTAAGTGGGTTCCTGCAGCAAGGAATTTGAGGACACCCTTCTCCTACATCTGCAGGATGTCAAGGGCTCCAGACATTGTGTAAGTTTCCCTTTAAGTTGCAATGGGAACCAAGAACAACACCATATGTACTCGTCCCCGGGTAGCCAGGAAAAGCCCAAATTCTTGAAAAAATATCAACTTTGTATAGCTAGAGTTCTTAAGCTGGAAACAACTATGTAAATTAAATAAAAATTAATTAGTGAATTAAAATGTAGCATATTGGTTGAGGAGGCTCTTGAAAATGAAAATACTGGTTTACTTCTTTTTTTTAAGTAAACAATTCTATGACAAATTACAAGAAAAGAAATGCCCAAATTTTGTATATAGGAAGTCCCTTTGGTTTTAGTATCTCTGGGAAGTCAGTTTATAAAGCAATCTTTTGCATATTTTTTAAATCTGTGTACGTTAAGCCTGTACATAGGCAGTGCCATGTCAAGGAGGGGGAGCCCTTGGGGCTGGGCAGCTTGGACTCAAGCCCTTGCCCCCCCATTTACTAACTGTGGGACTTGCAGGACTTTGGGAAATTACTTAACATTGTTGAGCTCTCGTTTCCTCATTTCTCAAACAGGATAAGTAGTTTTAATTTATACAAAGTTGTGAGAACTCAGTGTAAACCAAGCATCTGACTAAGTCCACCAGTCACCGGTATGACTAGGTACAAGAGAGGTGTTTTTTTTGACTTAATTAAAAAAAAAAAACCAAACTTCTTAATTTTTATGTATAGTTGGTGTTTTGTAAATGTTCTTTTCTATATCAATTGTTTAACATTCTACCCTTTTCCCCCTTGAAGGCTCTACAACTCTGAGCACTGGAGTTTGGGATGATTAAGACAGTTAACTATAACATTATATTGTGACAAGGTGACAAGTTATAGATTGTAGACATTAAAAATAGAGGCAACATGCAGACAGGAGGCATTCTGAGAAGGCACTTGCAAGGATGCCGTCTTGGTAACACTTTCCCATGTCTCCCCTTGTTTCAATCAGGTAAATGCTGATATTGGATTAAATCCCTAATTTCTTCCAGGGCTCCAGATATATATGACTCTTGGTCCTGTTTGAAGTTTTTCTGTGACAGTTGGTTCTACTTTTATGGTGTCATGTAATCTTGGACTGTTGTCAAATAGACTGACATGAAGGTAATCACCTATTTTTTCCCACTGGGGGCTGTTATTGGGACCCACAGTGCAAATGTAAAGCCACCTACGAGAGAAGTATGTAGTGGTATAAGCATTGTTAATTATAGCAGCAGTGGTGAAATGAGGAAACAAGGTGCTGAGTTGAGAGGCCACCAGAGAACTGCTTAATGCTAATAGCTAGCTATTTAGTTATTTCTTACTGACCTGAAGTTTCTTCAGGCAATGAATTCCAGATTCAAGCTGCTGGGAATTTCTATCTTGTTTAATTCTGATTTTCATGATCCTGCCCCCCAAAATTGAGAAAAGCTATAGCTTAAAGGCAAATTTGTTGCCAGTGTTGAACATTACTAATGTTAAGGAGGAGTCATATTCAAAGCTCTCTACTGGGCACTGAGTAAATATTTGCCAGTATTTGAGAAGAATGCCAAGGAGTTTTGAAGCTTTGAGAGGAATGTTGCTTAGGCAAGAGTGGGGGAAGGGTGGGATAACTCCTGCTCACACAGCTGTGCAGCCAGAGTTTGAAGCTCCTAGTTGAATGTCTCCAAAAGCTACCACGTGAGCATCATGTTCACTGTTTTTGTGTTGGCAACTGCATCTCCTTCAAGCTGCCTTACGACACTTCTGTTGACACTTTGGAAGGGCAAGAATTCTCCTCTACTGGTTTGGGTTTTGATCTGTGTTTGAAAAAGGCATCACGGAAAAGTAGGTCTGAGGGGGGCGAAGCAAAGCCTCTGACCTCACATTGAGGGCTCAGCAAGTTGCTTCATGTTGGCAGTTTGCAGCCGCCTCTGCTCTGTCAGCTTGTTTGAAGCACCCATAAAACAAAACAGGCTTATTAAATATAAGAGGGTAAATGAAGCTGGCAGTTGTGCCTATTCAAATAGGCTTTCTTCTTTAGATGTTTACACTCTAGGAAAATAAAAAGCAGAAGACAAATATCTGCTTATCACTGGCTATTCGGAGCCTCCCTTTTGGAGCTAGTGAGGTCAGCCAGGCTTTGGAAGATGGAGATGTTTTGCTCCAATCCTAACATTAATCTGGGCCACTAAAGTCATAATACAGTGAAAAAAAATCAGACAGGGATTTCATGCACCTCATTTACATGTAAGGACAAGCCCATCTCACATAGATTTGTCTCTGCTTAGGCTGGCAAAGCCAGCCATGTGTCTGTCTTGTAGATAGCTAGCTCCCCTCAGCACTTTCCACTCTCTGGCTCTCTTCCTTCTTGACAGCCCGCCCCCACAACCACACACAGATTTGGTTTCCTTTTTGAACCTACAGTTTCCACTTTTTAATGAGCTAAAGGGGGGCTAAGATGTACAGAGAGCTTCAGTTCTCAAAATCTCAGTTGCTGAGGGAAGCTGTAATGATGTTACAGCACATCATCAGCAGGCAAATGTGAGGTAACTAGAACTCAGCCTTGAGAGATGGGATTATTTCTGACTGTGGGAGAGAGCATTCCAGATCTGGTAGGGGGAAGGAAGAAGTTGGATCAGTAGCACAGAGCTCCTTCTAAGCAGTGGAGACATTCTGGGTGTTCCTTAATTTGGCCTGAGGAATATTTGAGGCTGTTGACATCTTCCTTCACCTTGAAGTGCTGTCTTGGCTTCTGGGGCCCCATCTCCATGTGGGATTTCTCCTCTCTGCTTTCTTAATGGCATTTTGCAGTCTCATCTCCAGTTCTCTATGACTATATACATGGTGCTGATGCTGAAGGACTGTCTCCAGCCAGGCTGCTCTTCTCACATCCAGCTCTCCATGCCTGTCTGCTGTCTACTCTCCTGTAGCCGACTTTTCCCTAGTTTGGAATGTTCAACTAAAGTTGAACTCATTATCATTCTAGAGCTCCATCTTTTTCAGTTTTGCGCCTCTGTGTATAAAATGCAGTGAATTATTCCAGAAAGGCAGCAGCCACATGAAGTGATGCTCATCCCTCCCTTCTCATCAGGTCCACAGAGAAAGTGGTCTCTTTGGGCCAGTTCACATATGTTTTGCTTGGATGGTAGCAGTAGTCACTTTTTTTCTTCAAATTTCGGCTGTTCTGTTCACTACCCAGCACCTAGAAGGTTTCCCCCAAAGTTCAAATATTATTTTCGAGTTGCTTTTTCCTTCAGGTCACGTGGCATTCCTCTTGTTCTAAGTATAGTGTCTACAATCCTCTACAAGGCTTGTTCTTTTCTTGTTCTGGTTCTGATGTTTTTTCTTGCCTCGTCTCCTGCTACCAAGTCTTAAGCCCCTTGTGCTTCACTCATTCTGGAATTTCTTTGTGATGAGTTTTCATATTTCAGGAACTCTGGACATGCTTTCCCTACTTAGCATACTCTTCTATGTTCTTTCTGTAATCTGGGCTGGAGAATTATATGTTGCTGTAACAAAACATATGCAGTTAGATACTTACAAAGACTAATTTTATTTATCTTATTTAATGCACATTTTGAGGAAGAAAACTCAAGACTGTGTAGCTCTGTCATGTCAGCTTATGGTAAGGCCTCATCTTTGACACAATATGCTGAGCATTGGACTGAGAGGGACATGTCACACAATAGTACAGAGATTGGGATCAACAATGACCCACTCAGTGTGCACTTAACTGCAATCCCACAAGAAGCTTAGCCATCTCTGTTTCTAGTGATCCACTTACCCTGCAGCAAGCCCCACACCCTCCATTGTTCATTACTTTATGCTGCCACATTAGGAACCATACTCCCAACGCAGAAACCTTTAATAGACACTGAAACCACATTTTAACCACAGTAACCGTTCCTATTGAATTTTGCTGCCTGCTTGCTTTCTTATATCCCATTAGACCAAACTTTTTAAAATTCTGTAACATGTTAGATGACCAGTAAGAACCCCTTTCTGGTGAACAAATCAGTCGAGGACATGAAACATCCTTCTGGAATGGCAGCTCAGACAGTGTCACTGGAGCATAGGCTATGGAAACAATAAAAACGAGCCCTAGGAAAGAAAGGACTTGAGGTTCTTAAGTTGTAGCTTCTGAACACATTCTGTGAGGAAGAGACCAATGTAGGATTTTTATTGGGGAATTCCCTTGGGATTAATAACTGTGAAGGAATGAAGGAAACAGGATAGGGCAGAGGAAACATTGAGCTAGATGCAGTTGGAAAAGGCGCTTCAGCTGGTCCTGTGTGAAGCTGGCAAAGCACTACAAAGTTGTCCGAGATTGAGGCAAGGGAGCTTAGCCTTTGTGTTCCTCACAGCCAGCATTGCATGTGGGCTGCCTCCTGGGAGAAGATAGAACTTGAGACAAACAGCTCCTATTGCCAAAGGAAATTTCTGGAAAGGGATTCAACTGTGACCTGTCAGTAGCCAGAATTGCTGACATCAAGGGGAATAAATATCCTGGTGTGAGGGGGAGGAGGATAATACCACAGCATTCCCTACCTTGGGCCTAGTTTATGCCAGAATGAGCAATTTATACTTTATTTGATAGGCTATGGAATACCATGGAGTGTGTTTACTTTGAGAAGTAATGTGAGTCAGAGTGTATTGGGAAGATTAATCTAGCTGGGGTGTTTGGATTGGATTGGAGGAGGGGAAACTAGAGTCAGAAAGGCCAGTGGGAGACTTTTAAAACAGTACAGGCAAGGAAATAAAGGCCCAAGCAAGGATGCTGGCAGTGGAAATGGAAAAGGTGGGTGGTGGCAAGAGATAGTAATGCTGGATTCACAAGTTCTGGTGACCAAAGGTGACACATGTGAAGGGAGAGGCCATAGCTAGCAGCCCAGCTGAAATGTGAGGATGAAGGCTCTGGCATTAGGAACTGAAGGACAACACATGCACATGGATAGATCTGCTCAATTTGCAGTGTGGTAGCCACGGAAACAGAACTGTTTAATTGGTGGCTGATCAATTATGAGTGAGCAAAGTCACATATACAAGAAGTTAGGTGGTAATTTAAAAGTGGTTATATATCATTATAAGCATCAACTGAGTATAAACTCACTTAATCCCAGGAGTCAGAGAAATGAAACATGATAGTAGTCCAGAGTTGTTCACAGAGAAGAGTTGTTCAGTGGGCATTAGATGGAGGTCTGGTTTCATGATGGGAAAGGAGAGACAGAGCACAGAATGATGACATGGGGCAGTGATTTAAGTGAAAGCTGAGAGGTAGGGATACATGTTAAGAGACAATGAGAAAAGATCGGTTAGCTAGATTACAGATTCATTTAAGGAAATCTTGTTTTAAGAAGCTAAAGTATTGATTGTGAATGGACTTGAATGACAGGTTAAGTGACTAGGAGGGTACAGGAATTTGGGAGGCATTTGCTACAATTCTGCCTCTGCTTCTAACGGATGTCCCATTGATTGCCAGTGTATGGCTCTCCATAAACCCCCACAGCTGAACTCTCCACTTAGAGACACTCGGTCTCTTTCCATGTAACTGTTTGTGATGAAGTAGACTACTGGTCATTGGCAGTTTTTCAGCCAATGTACTCTGAGTCTTTTACATCCAGGTTTTTTACATCTCAGCTTTTGCTAAGACCCAAAGAATCTGTGGCCTAATTTGTCAGACAACTCAGTGGCTCACTCTAAAAATTAAATATTATGTATCTGCAAGTGGGAAGTCAGTCTGTATAATTTAGCTGCTAGTCATGCCTGACCCACACACTGCTGAAAAGCTTGACCATGGTCTATAAAACTGTCAAGAGCTGAGACCTGAACTGTTTCAACACAAAATAACTCCTTACTGAAATTACTGGGACAATAACAGGCCATATGTCTGATTTGCTGGGATTCCTTTGCTACTGAAGCGTGCTGCAAAGCTAACTAGCTTTGTGTTACTTTATTGTCTGTTTCTTACTTCTTATGCATCATCTACTTTAATTAATTTGCCATGGACTTGTGTTGCCACCTCTGAACACTCACACTGAATGAGAGTAGGGTCTGCATATGATTTCGCTGGCTTGGAAACCAGATCTTTTGACTGCCACTCAGACAACTGAAAGGCAAAACGTACCTCACAGTTTTGGTGATGTCTTGAAGCAGATGTCTAATTTTACCTTCCTCCAAAGTTGTTATGGGTCACTTTGGGGCTTCTCATTGTTATTTTTGTGACAGCCATGGCATGTTTTGGTTTGTTCCCTTTCCCTAATTTTATCATACACTTTTTGCAATATCTTTGTGAACTACTGCTTAAGGGACTAACATTTCAAGATCTGTTCTTTACTGTTTAGTTTCTTGGAACAAGGAGTGAATGGTATATATATTAGTCGCCTATAGTTGTTTTACAGATTTAGAACTAGGGAAAATAAGCAACTGGTAATATATGAATAGTTACTTCTGGTAAGGTAAAATGGTTCTAGTGTGTCTGTGGCTCTCCTCATAGTTACTTGCATGAATTCTCATTCAGCAGAAGAAATGTGCCAAACCATGGGCAATTAAAACACACACACACACACACACACACACACACACACACACACACACACA
>JADRCD010210338.1:0-12860 GCA_019843815.1 Montemys delectorum
ATCATTCATTTTCTGTCCTTACACCTGCAGTACATGGCCCAATCTCAGTTTATGTCTTTCAGTTACCAGATAGTAGCCCCATTCCTAATGTAGAAGAAATGCTTTCCTTGATCATAAATCTGTTCCAAGCCTGCCTTGCTTTTCTAGTTCAATTAGCCCTTGACACATGAAGGTTTACAGATCTCTATTTGCAGCTTTTATTCTATAGAGGGCTTGAGATTACTTGTATCAATTTAGGAGTTCTATAAAATTATCAAGAATTATGAAATCATCAAATCGTCTACACAGCATCATTATATGAGAGTACGTCTCCATGTTGATCTGCAGGAAATATGACCAGTAAGGTGGGCTTATGCCCAGGAATCCTTAGGCTATGTAATAGTGTCAGGGAAGGCCTACCAGCAGCGAGAAGCAATCCTGGATGAAATCTCTGAGGATCCTTCATTTCACCTAATACAGTCATGCAAAATGGTGGAGCCATCTCTGGAGTGGTGAACCCAGGGATTAGAACCATGGAGGCTTCTAGAAGATTGCTTTTCATTTTTAATTACTTCACTTTGTACGAAGTACATTTGAGTACTGATCTCAGTTTCTGTTCACCTGTGTATATCCTAGAACTGCATCCCGAGGATCCTAACACATTGCAGAAATTCTGCCAAGGATCCTGTTTAAATGTGGGCATTTAGGTCTGTGCAATGGCTCAGTGGGTAAAAACACTGCTGACCCAAGTTAAATCCCTGCATCCCACAAAACAGCCAGGCATGGCCACGTGCACCTTTAATTTCCCCAGCTTACAGAGACAGCTCCTGAAGCTCACAGGCCAGGTAGGCTAACATACAGAAGCCAGAGACCACACCTCAGCAAATGGAGACTCAAGAATGTTATCCCCTGAACTGGAGAGATGGCTCAGCAGTTAAGAGCACTGACTGCTCTTCCAGAGGTCCTGAGTTCAATTCCCAGCAACTACATGGTGGCTCACAACCATCTGTAATGGGATCCGATACCCTCTTCTGGTGTGTCTGAAGATAGCTACAGTGTACACACATACATGAAATAAATTTAAAGTCTTTAAAAAATTGTTATTCCGCTGGGCAGTGGTAGCACACACCTTTAATCCCAGCACTTGGGAGGCAGAGGCAGGCGGATTTCTGAGTTCGAGGCCAGCCTGGTCTGCAGAGTGAGTTCCAGGTGGTCCTTTCTCTTCTTTTTCGAGACAAGGGTTTCTTTGTGTAGCCCTGGCTGTCCTGGAACTCACTCTGTAGAACTCACAGAGACCCGCCTGCCTGTGACTGCTGCTGGGATTAAAGTGTGGGCACGATGGTTTGCCTTCTTTTTCTTTTCTATGATTTTTTTCCCCTTTTAATTTTTCGGTTCCAAAGTCATTCTGAACTCATTACGTTTACTTTCTTCGATTAGTTTTTATGTGTGAGAGTGTGTTCTGGTGCCTGTGGAAACAGAGATTAGTGGGGCCACTGGATCTGGAGATATCAGGTGTTTGTACAAACAGTCATGGGGCGTTGAGAACTTGCTCCTCTGTAAGAGCAGCAAGTATCCTTAACTGCTGAGCCACCCCTCCCTGCCTCCTTTGGTTTTTGAAACCAGAAACAAGCATCACCCTGGCTCCTTGGGCCCTTCCTCAGACAAATGGCAGGCCCCACCCCCACCCCCCATGTCAAGACTTGGGATGTCCTCACACTTCGTGTCTGAGACTCTGTCTGGCAGGGCTGAGCATCAGTCTGCTCTCACCCAGGTCTCACACTGGCAACAGTAGCCCAGACTCTGACACCAAGTCTGCTAGGAGCCTGGCTGGGGGGCATGTGTCCTGCTGCCTCAGTCCTAGGACTCCTGGTTTATGTGAAGCTGCAATCTCATAATTGAGAAACCATTATGTGTTTATCAGTTTAACAGTTTTAGAGATTAAAAAAAAATTTATTTATGTATTTGTTAAACACAGGGAGTGCACTCTCTGAATGTACACTTGTATGCTAGAAGAGGGCATCTGATCCCTTTACAGAAGGTTGTGAGGCACCAGGTGGGTGCTAGGAATTGAACTCAGGAAGATTAGCCTTAACTGCTTAGCCATCTCACCACCCCTAGAGATTTATTAAGCTTTCCACCTCCTCGTGTGTGTGTGTGTGTGTGTATGTGTGCGCGCACACAGGTACAAGGACAGAGGCGTGGCATCCCCTGGAGCTGGAGTTGTGATGGGCCGATGTGGGAATGGTTAGACTTCTCCAGATCTTAGTGGGTAGAGGGCGATGGGCAGGCTGTAAGAAGGCGGAGGACACAGGCCGACTCAGTTGTGATCTTGGTGGTGTGGCTGGTCCTCTGTGTACAACTACTGCAAAACAACTCTGGGAATTGTCTAGCTTTATAGCCTCCTCCCATCTTTTGTCCTGAGACCCTCAGGAGAGAACTAATTCCAAGCCTGCTCTCTAGCTGTGTGGTCCTGAACCACTTTGTCTCCCACATGGGAATGGTCCCAGACAGAGGCAAAACTGGCACTCAGGCCTGGTCTGCAGGCAGGTAGCCAATCTGCTCTGTCCTGGGGATACCCACTTCCTTCATTCCTTACGGGCACAGCTCCCTGTGCACTGCTCTGCTTTACTCCGTCAGCCTCCTCCTGTCTTCTTTTGGTCTCCATGATGGCTCAGTGCCTCTGTTGCCAGAATCCAGCAGCATTAGGCTTCACCAGGCAGGAGCACACCAGACCTGACCTATTTTTGTTTTGAGACAGAGTCTTGGTCTGTAGCTCAGGCTGGCCTAAAATCGTGATCTTTCTGTCTAAAGTGCACCAACCGTATCACATTTCCTTCCAAACTGTTTTCTACACAGTTGCGTGTATACACACACACACACACACACACACACACACAAACACACACACTTAAGACAGGGTCTTACTATGTTGCCTTTGCTGGCCTGGGGCTTGCCACGTAGACCAGGCTAGCCTTGTAGATCTGCCTTGGCTTAAAGGTGCTAAAGGCGCTCCCACCGTGTTTGTTCCAAGCTTCAACATTACAATCCTGCTCTTTGTGACGTTCTTATGTAGGTTGACACAGCTATGACTTATACCTAAGGCAATAGCACACAGTGATCAGCTTTAAGCGACACACACACAGAGGGTTGTCACACCCTAGACTTCTGAGCCCTGCTGTTTAAAGATCAAGGTGTCACAAGCTGCCGCAGTGTCTTGTCACACCTGACGGGGCGTGTCTAGCCTGCCACATAGCACTTGGGATGTTTTGCTATCACAACCAGACAGAGGAATAGGTGTGAGCCCTCCTCTACTATACTATGTCACCAACTGCCTGTGCGTAGTGTTGGCTGCCACATCCAGTGTTCAGGGCGACTTCTGGCTTGTACGAACCCCCAGGCAAGTCTGAGTTTCCACTCTCCTGGTGGCAGCTAGCTGTGTAGCTATTATCTGTAGACCACAGCTGACTGCTTTCATCTCCTGCTGTGAGGCTGTCGTTAGGAGCGGAGCGCTTACTGCCAGTGTGCCAGAAACAGGCTCGGTGATGAGGTGCTGAGCCACGTGCTCGGGAGAGAGAGGTGCAGCCACTGGCTCCTATGGGAAGCAGGGCTGAAGGCTGTTCATACTTCATGTACACTCAAAACTCCTTCAAGGGGCTGGAGATGACTCAGTGGGTGAGAGCAGTTGTTCTTGCATAGGATCTGGGTTTGAATTTTAACACCTACATGGCAGCTGGAAATCACCCCTAATTCCAGTTCCAGGGGAAGCGGATGTTTTCCTTGGACACTAGGCACACACATGTACTTCGTATACATGCTTGCAGAGGACCCAGACTTGGGTCCTGGCACCCACATGATAGTTCACAGCCATCCATGACTCCAGTTCCAGAGGATTTGATATTAGGCAAGCACGTTGTGCCCTTAAGACATACAAACACCCCCACATAAAACATAAACTCCCATATTAACTCCTTGGCTCTGAAAACCAGCAGCATTGCCACACAGGGTCAGGCCTGGTGAGCTATAAACAGAGCGCTCCAGACTCACATGGCTCTATTCTGAACACTAGTAATATGACCTCGTTCCCTTCCCCACCACCTTTTCTTGTGGGTTCGGTAACTCACCTGGATAATGGAGGCCTATGCTGGCCTGTTGTAGAGGAACTTCAGCTAGCAGCCCGCTATCCACGTCCCCACAGCTCCAGCTGTCCTACACAAGTGATACGTGGCCATTTTATTCAGAGGAGGCCCCACACAGCACGCTTGGGGGTGAGATGTTCTCTCCCACAAACTCAGACTATGCCCAGAACTGAAATGACAACTTCCAAGCATTCCTAGCTCTTAGAGTCACTCACCGTGGAGACACTGCTCCCTGCCTCCCCAGCATCCTTCGGGCTGAGCATGGTACTCTCCCTTCCAACCTCCCGCCTCAGCATCCCTGAGGCTGAGGAAGAGGCTCCTCTCAGCACTGAGAACAGGAGCCCATTTCCAGTCCTTGCCAGTGCCACATGCAGTTAGAGCTCTGCAGGTAATGGGAGCCTCTACACTCTGAGTTGACACAACAGAACCAGAGTTGCAGGTGACAACTCTTGGGACAGAGTAGCCCAACAGTGTCTGGCTGGGAGAGGTAAATGGGAGCTCAGCTCTGTACCAACCACCAAAAGTGAAAGTCAGGACCAAAGCTAGAAAAAGGAGTCATTTATTAGAGACAAAACCAACCCTTCAAACCCCTCAGCAGGGTTTGAAGATGACAGAGGAACCAACAGCATGGTGGCACACTGCTCCATCGACAAGACGGGCTATGCACTCTGCGCAATGCCTGCAGGGATGGGGACAGGCAGGCCACAATGCCAGCAACTCCAGGAAGGAGCAGGCTCTAGGGCCTGCTGTCTTACCACGCAGGCAGCAGCTTACCAGTGTGAGATGAAGGTGAGGCCACACCAGACTCCACTGCAGCCCACAGCCAGCTCGGGGCGAGGCTCTGAGCACAGCAGCCGCCTACTCTGTCTCCAGCTTCTGCACTTCAGATTCATTTGCAGAGGCAACTGACATTTGTCCCCAAAGCCCAGCTGTCACCACAGGTAAACTGAGATTGTAATCACCACAGCAAGGACAGGATTGCGTTGCTTTTTTCTGTTTTGTTTTGTTTTTTCCTAAGGGACTGAGGGCATGGAAAATACAGCGCACCAATGAAACGAAATGTCAAAAAAAATACAAAAAAATATAAAATAGAAAAATGTATTTACAGGTAGTACATTACTATGATCCGAAAGCACAAAGACACCTGCTGCTATAATACATGCACTGGTTCAAGAGGTGGTTACTAAAAACTGTGAGGGAGAAGCCTGTAAAAAGAAAAGGGTCAAAAAGTTCAAACTTTTCATCCCTAATTTGCTACACTGATCAAAAGAAGGAGTCCCCACAGCCCACGAGTCAATCAGTTCAGTGCGTCCACTGCTTACAACCGCACGTGACTCTTACCGGAGACGGACGGCAGCCTATGCGAGGAAGCCACAGTAAACTGTTCTACATGCTCAAATGACAGCAAGCCCCCGTCGGCTACATGGCATGATCTTAGCAGGTTTAGTCGCTGTTTACTCATAGATATCTATGTGCACGTATGTATATATATATGTACGTATGTATAAAACCGTGTCCTGGTCACTGCCACCACGGTTGGACACAGTCATTACAACAAATTCTTATGTGTATGTTGTAAGAAGTCATTCAATGTCTGTGGATTTAATAAGTCACTTCACACCACAGAAAATATTTAATAAATCCAAAAGAAAAAAGAAAAAAATAGGAGGACAGAAGTTCTGCCCTAGGTCTTAGAAATGGAGTCCCCCAGAGGAAACTGGTCCCAAAGTTTTGGAGGGTTCACTGAAGAGAGTTCGGTTTGCTAATTGATTTTCGTCCGTTTAGTGTTCAAAGTTGTAGAACAACTCCTTGCTGTTTGTAGTTTTTAAATAAGTCAGCTTCTCCATCTCCCCACAAGGTAACAGTCTGGTGCAGAGCCATAAAAACACCAAGATCTGGTCTTGTAAAACAAGAGGAAGGAGCACCGGGAGGGCCGGCCTGCCCCTTCTGGAAGGGTCCGCTCTGCCAGAGCACAGAAGAGAAGGGCTGCACGGGGCTCCAGTTCCCTCTGCGAATGCTGCCCTCGGACGGACACAAACTCCAGCCACACTGCAGTTCTGTGAGCAGGCATGCCTCTGAGTCAGGCCAGCTTGTAGAGGGAACCAAACCACACGATGAGAAAAGGGCAAGGACAGTGCTCTGGTCACCTCTCCCGCGGTCATCATACTTCCAGGAACCGGGAGCTGCTGGACTTGGAGTGGAAGGGCTCAGACCACATCCTCCGTAAGTCACCCTGGGATAGGAAGGACATAGTTGAGGTTCAGGGTCAGACAAGAGGCAGCAGTCCTTCCTCCCATCAACTTTATTCACTGCAGATGACCAGGCCTCTTGAATACGGAGAAGCCCAACTATGGGGCCTCTCTACACCTGCCCTGAGTCCTGAGGGAAGTTCTGTCTCTCTGGCCTGCTCTGCTTATAAAACAAGAGGCTAAAAACCTGGCAAATAAGAAGTCACTTTTTGGGCTGACACAGGCACACACAAACCTTTAGGGATGTATATAGTGGTACAAACACTTGGGAGGCAGAGGCAGTGGATCTCTCTGAGTACACCAATCTGATCTATATAGCCACTTCCAGTCTAACCAGGGCTATATTAATTACACTGTCAAACCCTGTTTCAAAAAGAACAGAAAGCCTTAATAAGAAAAAAATCAAGGAGTCATATATTGCCTTAACAGTATATACTTATTTTTAAGTGTATTTTGCCTGCATGCATGTGTGTATAGGATGTGTGTGCCTGGTGCCCATGGAGTTCTAAAGGCAGTGTTGAATCCCCAGGAACTGGAGTTATATACGACACGGGTACTATGAACCAAGAACAGCAAGGGCTTGAACTACTGAGCCATATTTCCAGCCCCGATATTAAGCACTTTTTAATTCATTCCAAGCAAATGCTATTAAAAAGCCATCAGGCAGCAACAGGGCCTGGCTGTCTTTTGTTTGGCATTTGGGAGATGGAGACTGACTCCAGGGTCTCACAGCTTCAGCTCCAATCCTTTAGGTTTTTGCTTCTATATAGGAGCTTCCTAAGTTGCCCCACTGGCCCTGAACTCAAAATTCTCCTGCTTGAGCCCTAAGTGGGCTTGGACCTAGGGAACGGCTGTGATCAAAGCAGGAAGTCTGACAACACACACCCCTCTTGGCTTCACCTGAATCCTCAGTGATCTGTGAGGACAACAGAACAGCATAACCATGAGCCCTTCCTGTCAACAGCTCTACTCAAAGCAAGTCAGCGCTTCCCCGAGTGCAGCTGCACCCTCACCTTTAAGTAGGCCATAGTGAGGAGTGGCAGTAAGGTAAATGGCACCAAGTAGAGGAGAGCTGGCTGGGCAGCTCGGTGGATGCGAGACGCCACAGTCGCAGTGAGCAGACCTAGGAAAGAGGCATCCGTGAGTGGCTCTGACACAGATAACAGGTAGAACTGTCAAGGAAACAAGACACCAGTGAGGTGACTCTGAAACCCCAGGACTGGGTCAGAGCCCACTCTTGCAAAAGCCCTGGGCTTGCTTGAGCATCTTGCCTCTTAGCCTCCTCCGTACCTGCATGTTGGGGCACTTGCTGACCCCTGCAGGGTTACAGATTGGCAGGAACTCACATGAATGCAGGTTAGTTAGTGAAGGCAAGCTACTCTCATACTTACTCGTGTGTGGTGTGTGGGTGCACTGTATTGCTGCCCTAGTCCAACTGTGACTTCCTGTTTGTGGTTAGTGAGTTGGCCAGAGAAACATTAGTATGGAAAAGTCTGAGGTAACAGGTGATGTACGCATCGGAGCCAACGGAGGCAAAAGACAAAGGATAGTTTATCCAATGGCCTAGACCTTAGCCCATGTATGTTGGCTATGTTCTTCTACATATTTCTCAGATACGGGCACTCAACACATGGAGCATACAGCCCCTCGAGGACTCCTTTTGGCTATCTAATCAGCAGGCAGATACTGCTTTTCTGGTCAGCAGCTGGAAGACACGGACTGATGGCAGGCGCTGGAGGAAAGTGAGGGCTGGGCTACTTTCTCGATGGTCTTTCTTACCTACAAAGTACCCGATGAGGGTGCAGTGGAAGTAGGAGACCTTCTGCATGCGCCCAGAGATATTAGCTGGGCCAGGGGCCCCACAGGAGTCACCACTGGCTTGTTTCTTATAGTTGTCATAGCGAAGAACAAAGCATAACAGGAGGCCGGGCATCACAATGTCCCCAATGCCCAACATAGAGAAGTGACTGCCAGTGGAGCTGAAACACAAGAGCACATGTCAAGGACACGGCAGTCTACAGTCTCTGTCTGAAGGCTTTTAAGATCATTTACTGGCTGCTTGTCAATAAATGCTGATGAACCAATGGCTGGGCAGAAGAGAGAATAGGGTGGAACCTTCCACCAGCTAGGGAGAGGAGGAGAGCATCTGAGAAGACACTGAGAGAAAAAAAAACCTCTGAAGCTCAAAGAGCCAGATCAATAATAATATGCAAGTATCATGGGATAGGGCTGGGAGATGGCCAGATTACCAGAGGGGTTACTGGAAGTAAATTATCTGCCCTGTTTTGATGTGCAGCTTAAAATGAATCTTGGTTTCTCTGTGTGGTTGGTTATTAGGGACTAGCAAAGGTAAAGAAATACAGCTGCCAGATTAATTCACCGATTCCACTTATATAAAAATAATTCGCACTTGGGAGATAGAGGCAGGTGGAGTTCGAGGCCAGCCTGGTTTACAAAGTGAGCTCCAGGACAGCCAAGGCTACACAGAGAAACCCTGTCTCAAAAAACAAACAAACAAACAAAAAACCCCCAAAAACCAAAAAACAAAACAAAAACAAAAACCCCCAAATATTCATTTTACAATAAAAAGACTTGTTTGTTTTGGTTTGAGACAGGGTCTCACTGTAGCCCTGGCTGGCCTGGAACTAACTATACAGACTAGGCCACTTGAACTTATAAAAAGCTACTTGCTTCTGTCTCCTAAACCCCAGGACTGAAGGCGTGTGCCCCCATGGGGTCCCCCCCCCCCCCCGCCCTCCCCCATTTGCTTTTTGTTTGTTGTTTTGAGAGAGGATCTTGCTTGCTATGGGGCCAAGGCAGGTCTCAAAGTTAGATTCTTCCTTAGCCTCCTGAATTCTGGGGTTATTAGCATGAGCCACTACAGCAGGCTCAACACTCGCTTTTGAAAGGTGTAGCTGCTGCTTCTGGGGAACACTCAAGTGTTTGATGGGTAGTCCACACATAGCCACCTGATGGGAGTGTCACCATCTGTGACACTTTCACCCCTGAAAGTGCAAATAAGACCTCTCACCATGCTGAGGAAAAATACTTCCCCAGTGTGAAGTCACTCCCCGCACATGGGAAAAATAAGGGGAAAGTTCTTTACTGAGAGAATAAACAGCATGAGGCAGACTGTGGTTACTGTCCAAAGCGCTGGCCAGGATGAGAGGACATCACTGACCAGATACACGGAAGACTTGTTCAGTCCACAGACAGTGTCACCCTTCAGTCTCTTGTGGCACCTGGGCCTAAGGTACTCTTTCAACAATTTATACAGACAGGAGACTGCCAGTCTAGCCACTTAGGCAAATGGGGGAATCACACAGCAGAGATATCACATACTGTCATTTTAAGTACACAGGTGTTTTCACAACAGTTGTCACCCAAGTCACCCTGCTCACGGAGACTTCATGGCTGTGATCCTGCACCCACCCGATGTGGCTCCTTAAAGGTATGTCTTGTGTTCTAGGACTGGTCCTAATTGCTGGTTCTAAGTCAGGATGTCTCCTTGGTTATAGGAGTGGAGTCTAATAGCTGATAAATCCTGAACAGACATTTACGCCCCAGCATCCTAAATTCTCTCTAGCAGGCTTCGCTCACACTACTTACCTTCTTGTATGTGGGTAAACCCCTCTTGTGACTTAATGTCTCCTAAGCAACTCTTCTAAGGAGGCCTTCACAGTGTCAACTCTTGTCGAGCGAGCTGTGTTTCTTCTACATCCGACTGAAGAGCACACACTGGCTTGGCCAAGATTACTTCACTGAGATTGTTACCATGAAAATATTTTTATAAATGTCTCAGGAGAAAAAAAGCCAGATTCTGTTCATTTCAGCCAACTGTAAAAGCTGAGGTAGACAGTGAGGCTAGCAGCGTACACAATGTCTCTCTGATGCTCACTGGGCAGAGCCAGGGTGATGAGGAGCAGCATCACAACCCGCATGAGATAGACACCAGCACAGCCGGAAGGCACAGAGCAACACAGGCTACAAGCAGTGACAGCAGGAGCCTTGTCCTACCTCTGAGGCAGCCAAGTGGTCTGGTGAAAACAAGGTGCTCTCAGGCTGTAAGTGCTGGGCCTGGCATCCCAGTGCTTGCTCACGAATGACAGCAGCAGCAGGACACACATCCCTGCCACTTCTATCTCTGAGGGCTCAGAACTAGAGGTGGTTTTAGCTTACAAGAAGCTTCTCTGAAGGCTTGACTAGAAACAGTCACACATCCCAGTCTGGGTACTGGTTAGACATGCTGAGTTTAGGCGGCAGTCCTGCCACTCTGGTGAGGATAACCCATGCTCCAGTGGAGCACTCTCTGCAGCCCCACTTTCCAGTGCTAGTGGGACATGAAAGTCTTGAGCTTGGTCCTCACCACACAGCCCAGGACTCTCTTTGTTTCCTCATTTTTCCAGAACACGAGAGGCTTCTCTCTACTGGAACAAACTGGGAGACTCTAAAGCAAGGGTTCTCAACCTTCCTAATACTGTAACACTTTAATACAGTTCATGTTTTGGTGACCCTCAACCATAAGATTATTTTCATTGCTACTTCATAATAGTAATGGCTTTTTGAGACAGGGTTTTTCTGTATAGCCCAGGCTGTCCTGGACTCACTCTGTAGACCAGGCTGGCCTCAAACTCAGAAATCCGCCTGCCTCTGCCTCCCAAGTGCTGGGATTAAAGGTGTGCGCCACCATTGCCTGGCCACAATAGTAACTTTGCTACTGTTCTAAATCATAATGTAAATATTGGTGTTTTCTGATGGTCTTATGACCCTGTGAAAGGGTCATTCAATGCCCACAAGGGGTTGAGAACCACAGATCTAAATGAAGATGACATTTTTTGAGACAGAGTTTCTCTGTGTAGCCCTGGTTGTACTCAAACTCAAGAGATCTGCCTGTCTCTGCCTCCCAGTACTGGGATTAAAGGTGTGCATAACCTGGCTAAATTTAGGTGATTTAGACTAAAAAAGTACATGTCTACAGAATATTCCAATAGCTGTAGAATACACATTCATCTTAGCAGCCTGTGAAATTTTAAGAAAAAGACAACTACATCACATTTCAGGTAATAAAGCAAAAGCAAGTCTTAAAGATCTCTGGAATAATTTCATGCATTTTATCAGGTTATATGGGAATAGAACCAGAGATGAACCTGGGTCCTGGTTTGAGTAAGAAATGCCCCATATGGCCGGGGAATGGTGGCGCACGCCTTCAATCCCAGCACTTGGATGGCAGAGGCAGGCGATTTCTGAGTTCGAGGCCAGCCTGGTCTACAGAGTGAGTTCCAGGACAGCCAGGGCTATACAGAGAAACGCTGTCTCGGGGAAAAAAAAACAAACAAACAAAAGAAATGCCCCCAGAGGATTGTGTGTTTGACATTTGGTCCCCAGCTGGTGGCTCTGTTTTTCAAAATGTCGAAGTCATTAGAAGGTGAAGCCTACAGGGAGGAAGAGGTCCCTCTGGGGCAATGGTGGTGGTGTACCAAGGAACTCTGTTTTCTAATCCTCAGAGCAAGCCATCACATATACCTCCCTCCTCGCAGAGATGGACAGTATCCCCTTAAATTATAAGCAGGATAAGCCCAGTCTCTTATAGGTGCTTCTGTGGGATTTTGTTACTTGGACAAGAAGGTAACTAATGTGGCATACAAACACACAAAGACTGAACAATACAGCCTTAAATATCAATGGTCGATGGAGAGATAAAATACAACATTTCAGAGCTCTCTGGACACAACAGACACAGTTCTTTTTTTTTTTTTTTGGGGGGGGGGGGGCGTGACAGGGTTTCTTTATGTCATCCTGGCTGTCCTGGAACTCACTCTGTAGACCAGGCTGTCCCCGAACTCAGAAATCCGCCTGCCTCTGCCTCCCAAGTGCTGGGATTAAAGGTGTGCGCCACCATCTCTGGCCAGACACAGTCCTAATGTTACCTTTACAGCTGTTAGTATTTCCATTTAAAACCATCACTAAACTTTTATGACCTCAAAGCCTCAGGACAAGTAAAGTAAATCAGCAGACAGGGTTGGGGGAGTCAGCCTGAAGCAGCAGGGCTCTTACAATCAATGGAATCAAGGTGAAATGGATAAATCCCTAGGTATATATGATCAGCCAAAATTAAATCAAGGCTATAGTAACTCCAACAGATCTAGAGTGAGCAACGAAGTTAAAGTTTGCACTAAGGGAAAACCCAGGCCTGTACAGACACCGCCTGCAGACTTCTGAGACCATCCACACAGTCAAACTACTCCACAGACGGGAAAGGACACCGCCAAACTCACCACACTAAGCCAGACTAACTTTCCTACCAGCCAAAATCCAGGTAAGGACTCCCAACGACAAAACTGCAGACCGTCTTCCCTGGTGCCGAAGGTGTCAATAAAAAATCCTTGCAACTGAACTCAGCAGCACGTTAAAGACCATGCTCTACAGCCAGCTTCATTCCAAGGACCTGAGAATGGCTCAACTCAAGTTATGTACTCCTTACTTTTTTTTTTTTTTT